>PVKH010014327.1:0-16518 GCA_004027955.1 Chaetophractus vellerosus
CTGGGATGGAGTTTATTTGCACAACCATCCCCCAGTCAGAGGAGAGAAGCCCAGCACATCTGCCTCCTTCATCCCAGCGCTGAGTGCCCTGCCGCCTGCCGTCATGGCAGAGAGGAAAGTAGAGATGGCGCTGGGGACATTGGGCTCAGGGTGCCAGCTCTGCTCTGCCTTCACTGCGGCCTCAGCATCAGCCTGTAAATGTTCACTTTTCCCAGAAAATACATCACCCTAAGCTGCAAAAATATAAGAGAAACAACACCAAAGGTCCTGAATCCCACAGCCGCACAGCTTTTAAAAATTCAGGGGATAACTTAGCTGAGCTGGCAAAAGAATGGAGACAAAAGCACTGGAAAATGTCAAGCCCGGGTCCTAAAAGCCACGTAAGATGAGTATATTCGCAGACCTGCGAATAAGGCAGTGAAGCAAAAAATCTGAATTGCAAAATGCTTGAACATCAGCGTGTTGTCACCCAAGGGAAGTGACTGCTTATTTTTATGCCTCTGTAGAAAAGGTGACGCTGTAGTCACCAAACACTTGGGAAGGCATTTATAGACCTCGGTAATAATTAACATTTACTTTTACAAGCATTGCCCTGAAGGTGACTAAAGGATAAAACATAGCAAAAGATGAAAAAGTATATCATTGTAGTTCTTTTGCTATGTTTTATTATAATGACAATAATAGCTAACATTTATGGAACACTGAAGTACATGCCAAGCATTTGACTAAGCACTTTATATGATTATCTCTTGTCGTTTTTAGAAATAATAGGCATTAAAGAGAATTTCTTTAATGACTATGAATCAGGTCTACTAAATTGTCAGTTTCTTCAATGCAGGAACCGAACTTCACTCACCCTGGGTCAGTGCTGGGAAATGTCTTTATATCACTTTTATAAAATTTGAAGCAGGATTTGATCATTATGAGCTGGCTAAAAATATCAAACTACTTTTCAGCCTTTACCCAATGTTTGCCAAACTCAAGCAAACGTTCCTTTAAAGAAGTGCACAGTTAGTATTTCATACTCTTTTATGTGATACTAAAGAGTGCTTCAAGAGAATGAAATCTGTTATGGCAAATAATTAAGAAAAAAATTGTCTTCCTTCACCAACATTTCAGTGGTTCAAAATGAGTATTTTCATATCAATACATGACAGCACCTCAAACACTTAAAACTAAAATTTTCCATCCTTTTTGTTTAATTGTCAGGGATTTACAGTACCATGAAAAAGAAAGACTCCTGAAGCATATTATTTATACATGCAAAATCAAATCCTCTGACACCATTTACTCAATCTGACAAATACATACAGTAATTGGAATGAATTCTTAACAGACTGGTCCGAATTAGTGAAAAGATTGAACTATATGGTGTGTCAGTAAAAGGTCTATACAATTTGAATGCTGATAAGAAATTCACAAGTATTGGCAGTCCTCAATTTAAAACAAGTTGTGATCCAAAAATGCATTTGTAAATTGCTGTTTGGAATTTAGATCATATTTTCCCATGAACACAAAGTTATAAATGACAGTAGGTGTTAGTCGTGTGATGAGTTAGAATGATATTTGGCCAGGATCCCAGGCCTTGATCAGTCACTCACCTGATGACACAGGTTCTTCCTGTCTGGAGGACAAGGCAGGGGAAGGGTGGGGAGGACAGATGCACCCTGTTTGTTCTTTCTAGGTCAGACACCTGGGTCTGTTGATGTAACATTGGACTTTACCTAAGGTGCTAGGCCAGAGTGTAAACTAGAAGCATGCTGACGGCTGTCCCTTTCCTCTGGACCCCTGCATCAATCCTGCTCCTATAGAGCAGGGAGGTGGACAGTGCACGCCACACTTCAGACTAGATGAGCAAAGCAAAGACACATATTTCTTCCCAAGACCGAGAGCAGAGCTGGCCTACGCTACCCCACCCAGGCCTTCTCGGTGGAGGAAGGCGCTCCCCCAAGTGGCAGGGAGCCCCGGGCTCATCTACTCACCTGAGTTTTGTGGGAGAAAAAATATCTATAAAAGGGCCAAGAGCTAAAAAAGCACAAGCCCTGCTCCCCCTCCCCATGAGAGGATGACTTCTCCAAGTATATGCCAGGAGGACACAAGAGCTTCTAGCCACTTGACCCTTCCCACTAGTATCCCCAGCAAGAGCCTCCTTGGTCTTGACACAGGACGATATGGCGGGAAGCAGGGGAGATGGAGAGGGGCTGGGAAAGGAACGAGTGCAGCCTGCATCTACCTGTAGAGTTTGGAGTGAATCGCTAACACTTACTCTTTCAGGCTAAACACCAAACTTATTTAACCCGTAAAGTAGCTGTTTTGAAACTCCTGGGCCTCAAGAGCAGGGAATCCCTGGGGACCGGAACGTGGGAACAAGAAGGGAAAAAAGCATCTTCCTCCTTTCCTGGATGGCACAATATGGGTCCGGTGCCAAATTTTGCAAATAGGTGAAATCTGACTTTGCCAGTATTCTGTATCCCTTTCTGAATCTCTCCAAGTGTCATTTTTTTTTCCGTCCAGACTCCCACATGTTCCTCCTTCCAAAATGAGCCCTTACACTCTCTTTCCGACCCAAATACCGCATGCCTTGGTGTCACTGATCTCCACAGCCATTTGACTGTGCTAATTCACCTCTTCTGGGAGCCTCTGATATGCTTGCAGACTGCCCAGAAGGGTCTGCATCTAGAGGATATCTGAATGTGTGTGTGACCCTCTGCATGAAAAGAGGCGGCAAGCGTGAAAATCAAAGGAGCTGCAGAAACCATGATATCTTCAGGGCAGGTACCATGACATATTCGTCTTCGGAGCCCTGAAATCAGCCACAGTCCTGGAATGGCAAGAAATGTTTGTTGATCTGACTTCAGCTGTGTAAGGAGAGTGCATTCCTGGAGTAGGCTCCCAAGCTGTCCCTGCCTCAATCCGATTTTTCCCTTTTTCTATTTCCAAGAGGCACAGAATGCTCCATCCAGTAACAGGTCATGGGAAGACAGATACGATAGGTATCTGAGATCAGAGTTAGCACATGGACCTCTTCCCCAGCTCCACACTGTGTTCCAGGAGCTTTACATATACTAGTGCGTCTGACCTTCACAGCCCTGCAAGGTAAGAAGCTGAGGCTGAAGAGCTTCAAAAACTGGCCAAATACATGAGAGAACATGGATGAACTCTGAAGACATAGTGTTAAGTGAAATAAGCCAGAAACACACACAACAAATATTGTATGATCTCACAGACATTAAATAATTTGAATAAGCAAACTCATAGAGTCAGAAACTAAAATAGAGGTTACCAGGGGCTGGGGTGGGGATAGGGCATGGAAAATTAAAGCTTAAATTGTACAGAGTTTCTACTTGGGTTGATAGAAATGTTTTGGTAATGGGCGGTAGTGATTGTAACACAAGGTTGTGAATGTAATTAACACCACTGACTTATATATCTGAATGTGGTTAAAGGGGAAATTTTAGGTTATGTATCTGATACTAGAATAAATTTTTTTTAAAAAACATGAAGGGAACCAGCTGTAGCTCAATTGGTAGGGCTCCGGTTTACCACATGGGAGGCCCTGGGTTCGGTTCCTGGGGCCTCCTGGAGAAGGCAAGCCGCCACGCGGTGAGCTGCCTCAGCAGGATGGAGCAGCAGGGGGAGACAAGCAGACACAGAGAAACGCAAAAAAGCAAATGAACACAGCGAGCACAGGCAGCAAGGGGGGATATATAAATAAATAAAAATAAATCTTTTAAAAACTAAAATAAAATAAAATAAAAAACATGAGCAGGAGTATACACAAACAGTGAACCCTGGAGTTCATTTAATAGCACAATTATAAAAATGTTCTTTCCTCAATTCTAACTAATGCAAGGTGTTAATAGTAGAGAAGTATATGGGAACTCTGTATTTTATGCATAATTTTTCTGTAAACCTACAACTTCTCTAATTAAAAAAGAAAAAAAAGAACACATGAAACTGTTGCCAGTCTTCCTTCCTGCTACTGTTGTGCAGGATCATACAGGGAAATGGTGTCTGAAGCTGCCACTGGGACCACAGTGCTATCGGCTGAGAGCCCTGACATTGTTGAACAACTGAACAAACCCAGGAAAATGCTTATCTCTGTACTTGTTGTTAAAGGAAAAGGATTAAGCCCAGATATTGGAGCCACCTTCAGTTGGATATGTTCTTACTTGCATCCGCAGGCATTCTCTTACCATTTACAAGTTAGGCATGTATTATTCTTGAGACTATAGCTTAGACTGTGGCTTGGTGTGGCTGCTTACTAGTTGTGTGATTTTGGAAAAGCTATTTAATCATTCTGAGCCTCAGTGTCCTTACCTGTTAATGAGATAACATAATAGAGCCTACCTGAAAAGATTTCAAGGACTAAATAATATAATATATGTAAAGCATGACCACATAGTCATTGCTCAGCAAATACTCAACATCTAAGATATTTGTAGTTTGTACAACATTTGCACTCAGCTCATGAGTGCTGCCAAGTGTTTGCATTTGAAACCTTCTCTCTGAAGTCTTGTTTATGCCGTCATTTTGCTTAACAAATCCTTTTAGCATAGACTATGCAAAAGGGTATTATCCACCCCAGTTCAAACAATAAAAATACTCCCGTAGACTTAAAGAAAGGCCCTATGGGGGCCCATTCAGTGTGCTTTGATTCTGAACTAGATATGTAAAGTTGCATGGAATCACATGTCACAGGGGATATAGCTGAAGATAGTGCTGATCAGCCACCCTGGTGGATAGTGGGGGCCAGGCGGTCCAGGGTGGGAGACCATGTCCTTATATTCTAGAACAGAGTACTATTGATGAAGTCAGCTTCATTTGACATTCCTAGGTTCTGAATAGCTCCCATTGCCTTGTATTTCTATATTTCCTCAGCTCAGACAACCACAAAACATCAGTATTAGATGGACTAGTCACTAACTAAGCTATAAACTGAGTGTCTTTAATCTTTACTTTTGTTTTATCTCATTAATATTCACTAAACTCTAACAAATTGCCTTGGGTTATACATCTTATTTTCCTCTAAAACACAACAGAAAGCATACTTCAAAGTAACACAAAATACTCTGAAATCATCTTTAAATAAACCCCTAAGATTTCTGGGAAGTACGTAAGCATTTTAAGGTAAGGGATCTGCTAAAGGGAATGGTTAATACATTTTGACAAAAATAAACACCCCAATCTTGGAGGAAATACCAAGGTCTGGGAATTCTCATCAAAACAGTGAAAGTCCATTTGTCCTCTTCACATTTGGAGGGCTCCAGAGACAGGGCTTTCAGATATAGAAGGAAAGAAACCCTGCTTTTCTTCCCCTACCCTCATCCTTAATGTCTGAGGTTTAATCCCAGGGCCTCTGACTTAGCCAGCTAATACATAGGTAAAGACAATTTATTTGAGTTGGTCTTAGTTGGACAACCATAAAGTCAACCCATGATGACACTACTGAGAACCACTCTCCCTTTAGTGCTTTGGCCCATGTTCCTTGTCAGAACAGCCTAGAACATCCTCAATTGTTCTACTCCATTATTGCATTCACTGCACTGTATCATATCTCCTATGGGATATAGGACATAGGTAGCAAGTACTATTATTTTGGCACTCATGAGTTGAGTGCAAATGTTGTACAAACTACAAATATCTTAGATGTTGAGTTAACTCACTGAAATTATTGAGCAATGCCCTGAGTCTTTGCGCACATTATCTCATTCAGTCATTGACTGGGTAGGGGTTGTTGTTGCCATTTACAAATGGGAAACTGAGGCTTGTGGAGGCTAAAAGACCTGCTAATGTCACTCAACTCAGCCCACTGCTGCGCCCATGCTGATTTGACCACAGGAATCCAATGTTCTCCCTTTCTCTTCCAAGGGATCCTCATCAACTTTAATGCAGCGAGCTCTGTCCTTCTCCAGGAAGATTCAGATACAACCTCTTTCTGAGGTCCACACCACCTCAAAGAAGCCTCCAGGCCTTGGTGTGAGTGGAAGCTCATTTCACCTGTAACGATGTGACAATTGCAATGAGTCCCAAATGACTCAGATGACACATCCTCCACAAGATTCCTATGTCCACGATGCTCAGAGGCAATCCCCAAACTCTTACCTTCCTTCCTAAGCAAAACAAAAAATCCTAAGTCAAGTTCTATTTGCACTCTACAAATAGCAATATGGAAATGACTTCTAGCGCTCTTCCAAGTTATGCCTGACAGGTTACGGTTACAAGGTGCAATGTAAATAATTTTGCACCTCATTCTTAAGGTCCTAAAGGGTAGCGAGGGCCCTAAGTGAATTACCAAGTTCACCACCAGCAGCAGTGTTCAGCTTGAATACTTTCAAATTGCTGTAAATATTATATTTTTAATACTCAAAATGTCTTTTTAGATAACAAAATATCACTACTTAGGAAATAAGTGCTTTTGTACTATTATTCAGAAGTAAACAAACAGGCATCTTAATAAAAATAATTAATATTGAAACATAAAATAACCAGACCCAATCATTTGGGCATTGCTTTTTCTGCCTCCCTTTCATCCTGGATACTAGGGTTATAGATTTCACTTTTCATAAAATAAGGCTTCTAAGAGGAAATGTTCATTAAGAATTTAAATGCCTTCTAGAGTTCTGAGGTGAAGCATTTATATTCCAAAAAGAATGAGTAGAAAACCATGTAGAGACATTTGAGATCATTTGAAGACATTTAAGATCATTTGAACTTTATTAGCACTGGAAAAGAGAATCCTATCCTGTGTCCAATAACAGAGAATGTATCTGCTACAGGAGATCCCATAGGAATCATTAATTCAATAAACATCAATAGCTGTGGGACTTTGGACAAGTCCATTCCTCTCAGAGGTTCATCTCGCCTCATCTTCATTCAACAAATATTTATGGAGTGTCTGCTAAGTAAAAGAAGGTGGTCTGACCAGATGACCTTTAGATTCCACTCCAAACCTCATGCTCTGGGCTTCTCTTCCATGAATCAGGATGGTCTCTAGTCTATGTTAATGTAAGCACAGTGTCACTTTAATCTATCATTATTCAGTCCTTGCGTATATATTAAGTTGGAGCTCTCATCTCTGTTTTAAGCAGAGCAGATTTAAAAACAGAAGGTTAAGTAAGATAAGGGCCTCAGTGCCTCTTGCCTTCTCCAATGAAACCGTACTTTCCAGTGCTGTAGGAGTCCAGAGAAGGAGAAAGGCAACATACTAGGCAGTATAAGGAAAGATGTCCGGGAGGAGGTGGGACACAAGCCGAACCCTGATGGGTGAAAATTTGGTCAAGAGGAGAGAGAAAGCCACTCCAGTCAGAAGCTGAAGAAGCCCAGGATTGAGGGGCTGGGAAGAAGCCAGCCAAGACCCCACTTGGCAGAGGGAACGGGCCTGCCTGAGGGCAGGATGGGAAGGTGATGAAGAGTTAGTGGGAAGTTGTTAGCAGCTCGGGAGCTAAGAATATCAAGGGCACAGAGGCAACATAGGCCATTTTATATCATCATATATCATGTAGAACCGTGTGGGAGAGAGTGTGGCCTACAATGTGAACAATGGTCCATGCTTAGTGATTGTAATGGTTTGACAGTTTTATGTAATTATGAATTCCAAAAATATAAATTGAATCATGCTTGTAGACTGATCTCTTAATCTGGGCATGATTGGGTTGTGATTGGGGCGTTAACTGTGCCACGTCAGTGGGACGTTGAGCCCTGCCCCTTGGTGGGTGTGGTCTCATGTATAAAAGGCAAGGCAAAAGGCAGAGGAAGCAGAATTTTGAGAAGCAGTTCTGATGTTGGAGAGGGCCGTTCACCTGATAGTCTACAGCTGACCTTGTGGAGGAAGCACTAAGTCTGGTGAGAAACGCTGCCCCAGCAGGAGAGGAACCCAAAGGCCTGAACCCTGGCAAACGTTGGCAGCTGTCTTGCTCCAACACATGGACTTTGGTGAGGGAAGAAACTTATGTTTTGTGGCCTGGTAACTGTAAGCTTCTACCCCAAATAAATACCCTTTATAAAGACCAACCAATTATTGGTATATTTCCAAAGGCACCCCTTTGGCTGATTAATACGGTAGCAAAGCCCCAAAATGTGTATATCTATTGCAGGTGATGTGCCACACTAATGAAGAATGTATATGTGGGAGATTGTGGGAGGTGTGGGAGGTGGAGGATATGGGTACCCCTAAAATTATTGTGTAACATTTATGTAATCGATGTATCTTTTTTAAAAATTAATTTAAAAAAAAAGAATCTGTTGAATCCAGAGAAAGTCTATTTAGATGCATAGAGCACAGGGGCAGAACTTGAGAAAATATGAGTTCTCTAGGAATATTAGATAGCAATCAGAAAAAATAAGGACAATTAAGATGAGATTTCAAGGACTACATGACAAGCCAGAAAGGAGGACCTTAGAAAGTAGAGACCGGTGATTAAAAAAAAAAATTTTTTTTTAATTTAAAAGTGAGTAGGGATTTATAAGAAGATGGGAATGGGAAATAGAAGCTACCACTAAATGAGCATAAATGTTCATTTTCTCCAAAGAAACTCAGAATGTGTGATAGCAACCAGGTAACCTATTTTAAGAGGCAGTTTCCACAGCTCCAAGGGGCTGCAGCGGTGGGCGCTTTGAGGGCAGAGAAGCAGGAGGGAGCAAGGACGCCTCTTAGATGAGGAACACCCAGCCCAGCTTCAGGGCTCCCACCAAACCATGATGGCCAACTGGGCTGAGGGATTTAGTAAAGGAAACTTCCTCCAGAAATGGAGACTCCACTTTCCCTTCCAAGTGATGATCCTCACGACGTTCACCTCTACAGAAGCGTTGGCGGGGGAGGCGGCCAAGAGAGGCCAGACTCCAGGCATCTGCAGGAGACAGGAGACCAGCAGCGGGCGCTCAACCACCAACCAGACAGGATGCCTTTGGTTTCTAGCTCAGGTGACTTTGTAGACGAATAACGATCCATTAAACACGATGGAATATGTTAGGGCAGAGGAGCAGATATGGAAGGAAAATGTGTAAGGGGATTTTGAGACATCTACATGGAGATGTACATGAAATAATTAGAAAGACAAATCTGGAGGTCAAGGGTCCACAGTTGCCCTGTGCTTTTTTTAAAACAAATCAATTTTATTGATACATATTAACAAAGCATACAAATCATCCAAGATGTACAATCAATGGTATTTGGTATAATCACATAGTTGTGCATTCATCACGTCAATCATTATTAGAGCATTTTCATTATCTCAATAATAATAATAAACAAAACAAAAAAAAGACAAAGAAACAAGAAACACCCTGTGCTTTTAATTACTTGATTGAAAACTGTAAATTTAAAACAGTCCCTTTCAACCGGGAGTAAGGTAGCTATCCCAGGTTCGATAACTTGTATATAAGTCTGTGTGTGAGTGCCTGTACATGAGAATGTGTCTAAGTCTGTGAGTGTGTGTATACTGGAGTGCACCTGTCCGTATGCCTGTGTATGTGTGTACAGCCTGTGTCTGTATGTCTGTGTGTGTGTGATTGTGATGTACATCTGTGTGACTGTGTGTATGTCTGTCTGTGTGAGTGTGATGTATGCCTGTGTTGTGTGGGTGTGAGTGTGCGTGAACGTGCCTGCCTGTGTCCGTGTGTGTGTGTGTGAGTGCATTGTGAGTGTAAGTGTCTGTGTCTGAGTGTGCATCTGTCTACGAACGGCCCCTCCTAGCCCGTTTCCTCCCGCCTCTCCCAGGCTTGCTGCAGTGGAATGCCTGGTCCCCGATGCCCCGGCCTCTCAGTTCTCCAGGTCTTTGCACACGGCCCCTTAGTCCAAAACGTTTCCACCTGTTGTTCATCTGAGCGACTGCTAGTCTCATTTAAGTTTAAGCTTCCCTGACAATGCCCAGCAACCACAGACACCCCCGCACGCACACTCACACATTCCCCACTGAGGCAGCTGCCCCCACCCTCCACCACTGCCCACGCCCACCGACAAACTTGATGACATCAAATTGTGTTTCACACTGAGTGTTTATTGTGGGGCCAAAGGCCATATTTTTCATGCTTGTACCCCAAGTGTGTACCATGGTACACACTCAATAACTATCTGAGGAAGGTGGCGGGCACAGAAGGCTGGAAAAGGGGGAGGGAGAGGGGAAACAGTTCAGCAGAGGGAAACAGAAGTCCTCTCGAGAATCTGAATAGAGGCCTCCACCTGTCTCCTCAGGCTTCCCTGAGCACAAACCTCGTTTCCTAAAGGGAGTAGACATCAACACAAAAAGTAAAACTCTTTTTGATTTGTCGTGTTTTATATTTTAATTGCAAATACTGCAATTACGCTACCTTTATTTTCCACTGCAATCTGAATTACAATATCAATTGACAGGCTTTTGTAGCCTTGTTGAAGAATCTGATCTTCATTTTAACAATCTCCCCTCACATATACGAGTTCCAAGTTCCAACTAACTGACTTAGAAATTTACTTTTTACAGATGAACTCGGAACTTCTTGTACCTCATCTCACTAGAAACCCTTCCAGTTTCCATGACCTCACTTAACCTAACTGCTTGTGATAACGTGGCCTGGCTTCTTCAGATTTCCCTGCTCGTGATGAGTGTGAGTGGGCCAGTGCTTCTGCTATGTTCGATGTTCTCCTGCACTTGATAAAAGGGCTCTGCCGCCTTCCCTTGGCTGCTTTGGTGGTCTCAGACCACAACCCAGAGAAAGAGCTGGCTGGCGTGGGCTCAGAGCAGGGAGTCCTGCTAGAAGGCTGCTTCCCAGCTGGCTGAGGGTGATTAGGGGGACAGAGGAGTGGGAGGGAGGGCCGGTGGAAGAATCCTCTCCTCAGTGCCAAACCACAAGTGCTCAGAGGTGCCCAGGGTCACGGGCTGGGAGCCAGAAGGCCCGGGGAAAGTCTTCTACTGACTGGCCGGGGGCCAGGCCAGGGAGCCCGCTCACGCCGGGCCCTCCTTCCTCTATAGGACACCACACTCCGCTGGCTCAGCTCGTCCTTGCCGTCCCTCACACAGAGGACCTCAGCGCAGGCTGGGCCAGGGAGACAACGGACTTCCTGATGCTGAAGAAGGGCCCAAGGCGAGGGACACTGGGGGTGACAGAGGAAAGAGGGAGTGACCCGAGGGGTAAACAGGTGGTAAGGCAAGAAAGGACAGTGAGGGGGGCCTCAGAAATGAGTTTCATAGGAGTTAAGGGGTTTATTCTCAACTTCTGATTCTTTGCTCAGAGGGAGGAATGTATTACCACCAATCCATTCCCAGCAACACGCTCGCATGTTAAGTGTTTCAAGCTTAATGAAGTGTAATTCCAAGTTCAGTGATAGTTGATATACAGCAACACTTCCAGTACTTGGCTGTTTGCCTTCTCTGACAGAAATTCTCATCACATTTGCTCACTGAAAAGAAGCTAAGAGGACTTAAAATTATTTATTTTCCCATACCTTGGTTTGCTAGGCATCGGGCTAAATATTGCTTTGCATATGCTATGATGGTGTCAGCCCTGCAAGGGGGGTTATATTATTCCCTTTTCCTTGAAAAGGAAATGGAAGCTCAAAGAAGTGAAATAACACACCTAGTAAGTAGCAGAGTCTGAATTCACAAATAGACCTCTTTCTTCCAAGGGCTCTTTGGATCACATCAGCATTTCCCAAAGCATTAGCATTGGTCCATGCACTCTTAGGTGGTACCCGGATGAGTGCAATTTGGTATGCTAAGTGATCATATCAAATTTGATCGCTTTAGTGGTCATATATTTATTTTTAATTAATTATGGCAAGTGATACCACTTTTCAATTTGTAGTAAAAGGTAAAGTTTCCTTTACAAAGAAACTTTTATTTAAGTTTAAAAAAAACTATAAAATTTAAAGAAAAATATTGGTGATGGGAAAATCATCAAGATATTTTTCAGTGACTGAAGTTTGGGCAACCCTATGCAACATCATTCGGCTCTCTTTATGGTATCAAACCTAGACCTCGATGTTGCACCAAGTTGTTCCCTATGTTGGTTTCTGAGCATTGATAACATTGTGTAATGTGTAGAATTTGTCACTAACTCACACCGAATTATAGCCTCTAGTTGATATACATGGGGCGGATAGCTAACCTATCACCAAAAATTTCCACATGTCTACTACAAATCATGCTTACTCTGGCCATCAAAGGCTGGGAAACCTCAGATGCCCTGGAAGGATAAATGAAGACCAAATGATGAGACTGAACTGGAAGCATGGAGTCAGCCAAGCAAGCACCCCAAGCCATGCCCTGCAGCAATGGTCAAAGAAGGCAGGGGTGATTGTGCAGTCAACATGCGGGAGAACCCACGGATGGCTATTGGGCAGCAGTACACTCCAGTCTCCAACCTTGTCCACAAGTCACTACTGAAATGATAAACAAATAGAGAATCCATTGATGAGTCACCCAGAAATTTTTTATTTGCCCCTTACTTTAAGGTAAAGCTTTAAGTTTAGCACTTGGAAAAAACAGAAAAGAATAAACATGGTTCCTAATTTCCAGAGACTTACAATCCAGAAGGGAAGATTAAAAGTTAACTGTGAGTCTCTCCTTGCACCGAGATGTATTCTGTTGCTGTGTAATTTGAAAGTTGTGGGGCGCGGCCGTGAAGCCCACCTCGCGGTACCTAGACTCATAAGGGCAAAGTGGCAGAAGGAGTGGATGTGTAGGCTGAAACAAAAGAGAAGAAAGATGAGGCAGAGATCCAAGCAAACTGTCTTGTGATGCCCTGTCTGGAGTGAGATACAAGTAAGTTACCAGCTGCTGCCCTAGGAATTACTTCAGATGCCTTCGCCTGTTGAAAGAAACTTTTTTCTTTTTTGTAAATCTCTATTCCTAATATGTTAAATAGAAAATAAACCAAAAAAAAAGACACACAAAAAAAGTTAACAGTGATCAAAATCAGTAACTGAAATGTGCTAGAAAAAAAATAGAGAGAAGGAGGAGGAGGTGGGGCAAGAGGGCAGGAGAAAGAAGAGCAAGAAAACAAGAATAAGAACAAGAAGATCGTGAAAGACCTTCCCTGAGATCATGTGTGTTTCAGGGTGGGCAGTGATCATTTCCAGATAGAGTTATCTAGGAGTTTTCAGGGAAGTGACAATATCTGAATGGAATCATGAAAGATGGCTCAATTTATACAGGCAGAGATTGACTGGAAGGAGAATTCAGAGAGAAGTCAGAGCTTGTTAAGGGTGAGCATAATTAGTATCTTAATTTGTCGGGGTTGCTGTGACAAATAGCACAGACTAGTTCACTTAAGCAACAGGAATTTATTCTTTCACAGCTTGGGAAACTGGAAGTCCAAAATCAAGATTTCAGCAGGGCCATGCTTCCTCCTAAATCTGTAGGGTCCTGGTAGTGGCTCACTGGAAGTCCATTACTCAGTCTCTGCTTCCATCACATCCATCAGTCTCCTTCTGCCTCCTGCTCTCTCCTATAATATGTCCAAGTTTCCTCTGCTTATCAGGACCCCAGTCACAGAGGATTAAACCCACCCTGATTCAATATGGTTTCATCTTAATAGGATCTTTGAAGATCCTACTTACAAATGAGGTCACATCCATAGGACCAGGGGTTAGGATTTGAACCTGTCTTTGTGGGAGACATGATTCAATCCATAACAACCAGGGTCTGACCTACTTAGAAAACATAAAGCTCAGAGTCTAAGAGCCCAAGAAAGCTAAATCCTTGATATGGCATGCATTGTAAGCATCTTTTAAAAGGAAGCTTTCCTCAAAACAATTGGGAAAATACAACTCAAATACTACTCATATATTTAGATTTTCAATGTGTGAAATTAATCACCTCCAGCTGAGAGTGACCCTGAGATTTAAGAACAGAAGAAAATGTCTTGCTTTGTTTTCTCTTTTCTGTTAGCTGAAACACAAAGCACAAACACATGCAAAAGAACATCATAATTAAAATAGCAAAAAGCAAACGCCATTTGGCAGCCCACTCAAACCTTTCGTCAAGATGTTTCAAGAAGGGAGAAACCCCCAAAGCCGAGGAAGCTGCTGCTTTGAAAGATGTTCTGTTGGCAGCTCTCCGTGAGAAGATGCAGGGATTGACAGAGTGTGTTGTGAATGACATTCTCCTGTTTTGATTCAAAATGAAACACACCCATCCCATTTCTCTTTAGTACGCCAACAAACTCATGCTACTGCAAAACTTGAGAATAATTGCTGGTATTCCCTCAGAACCAGGAACCTCCTGCCTTTAGACCTTTATTACTGTAAATCATGACAATAGATTTGGTCAAATTGTCTTCAAAATGCCAGCTGCTTGACGGATCATGGCCCCCTGACTTCAGAGTGGGTGTTTCTTGGGCTTGCAACTTGTTTGCAATTCTCCATGGCGACCATAGGAATAAGAAACTAACCGCAAATCAATGAGAATGACCCCCAAGTGGCTTAAGAGACCAGGTACATCTGCAAAAGGAGAGAAAGTCTACGGGGGGAAACAAATGATATTTGTTATGCGATGGGGAGATGGGAACACCTTCCTCTGACAAGGGAGGTAGAGGCCTTTGCTCTGCCTGAGAAGGAGGCACCTGAGGCCACAGTGGTGGCGGAGGCTCCCAATGGGTGGAGAATGGAGGTGAACTCGGGAAGCCACAGTAAAGAGGCTAGAACAGTGAGGCCCCGGGAAGGAAAGCGCTGGCGAGGCAGTAAGGCAGCACGCAAGGCTGACAAGTGACACTCCGAGGGCTCTTCTCCATCATGACACCACACGGCCCCATGGAATGCCCCGTTTCCAAAGCAAGTTCCCCCTTTTCCTCACCCCACTTTCATGCCTTTGTCACAAGCTCACCTGTCACCCAAGCTTGAGATCCTGGGGTCTTCCTTGACTCACGCCCCTCACAAATCCAGGCAGTCGCTTTTGGTTTTTCCTCTCTATTCTTCACCCCTTCACCCTCCCATCTTTACCAGGGCTTTGGTTCAGACTCTCACCTGAAATCCATCAAAGTCTTCCCAAGTGGCCGTCCTGGCTCTAGTCTCTAACATCTGCCCAAAACCCGGCCTCCTCATGGTGGTGGGAGTGGTCCTTCTAAAGTACAAATCCAGCCGGGTCTGCCCTTGGCTTTCCAGCCCTCTGATGACGCTGCCTCAGCTCCCCTGAAAGGTCTGTGCTCTTGAACGTGGACTGACAGTGAGGTCTCTCGTGCTATTCGTCACAAGCAGGCACCACCTTCTATTCAGGTGCTCTGCAAATGTGTCCATCCTTCGGTGGCTTGTGTTAATTACCACAGCAACACTGCACGTGCAGGGCCTCCTCCTGGATTTGCAGAGATCATAACATCATCAGAGAATTTTACCGGTTGTCTTCTTTACCCCTGGTAACTCTTCCATACTCAGATACATTAACAAGCTTGCCAAAATTAACAGTGACTCCATTAAGCGTATACTCCATGCAAATTTGCCTCGTACCGTAATGAAGGATTTGTCACATTTTACCCCCAAATTATAAACCACTAATTCTCACAATAGCCCTGGGTCTATGTTCATCAGAAATTGAAGGGTTTACAAGCATGCAGATTCCTGGGTTCCCTTAAGCCTTACCTAAACCAGAATCACTGGGCACAAGGCCCAGGAATCTCCATTTTAACAATTCCATTATTTTATTTAATACACACTAAAAATTTAGTACAGCCAATGTGGAATATATGAAGTATAATCTAGGCTTACCCATACATATTTCTCTCTGTCTAAATGTTTTCAAGTGGAAAGCGTTCAAAAGCTTTGATTTTAATAGCTTGCCATAGTTCAAAGTCCCGCCACGCTTCACAGGGTCTGCAGGCCCCTGGCTTCCTTTTCCTTTACTACAATACTTGGTGCCCCTTCCTTTGAGGAAAATGGGAGCAGGACCGAGCTGTACCTGTGCCGGCCATTGCAGGAGATCGTGAGCTACACTTTGTGAAAGGATTTCATGAATTGTTTCATGCATATAGAACCATCTATTGTAGAATTTTAACATTAACAATCTCCCGACACACCTGGGGGCTCATCCAGGGCATTATCACCAGACACCTTTCCTTTCAGAGATTATGAAACCACAACGACATTATAAAGAGAACAGAAAGGCCAGAGAAATGGAAGCGCATCGAAGGAGCGCCGGCTTTTCTCCATGGACTGGCTGTGCAGACCTTCCAACTAATCAACGCGGCTTCGTCTAGCTCCTCTCAGTAGTTTTGGTGGAAATGCTTGCTTTTGTGATCAAACCTTTGAATATCTTAATACCCTCCCATATTTTGCAAATGCAAAAATACAACTCTCTCTTGTCCTGTTCTGAAGCAGGAGGAAGCAGGGAAGGGAGGAGTATCGAGCTGTTATGGAGGAAGGCAAGTGGGAGCACCTACCACTAGAGGGGAGGCCATCATAGAAAGGTGCGCTTTTGCACAACACTGAATTCTCTGCAGACTGTTTTCACATTCATCACTGCATTTGAATTTTACAACAACCAGTGTGGTGAGGTCAGATGGAAAGAAATCAGTATATTCACATCACCACAGAGACAAATGTTTACCTGAGGT
>PVKH010014328.1:0-16509 GCA_004027955.1 Chaetophractus vellerosus
AAGAAGATTATCTGGGTTTAAGTTCCAACTCTATTACTGAGAAGATTTATGATTTTGCAAAAGATTTTTAACCTCCTAAGGCATGTTTTTTTTATTTTAAAAAGTGTATAATAATGGTATTTATGACATAGGGTTATACTCAGTATTAAAAAGTTCATATATCTAAAAATCTTGACACATATCAGGTTATTAAGAGTAGTGGTAGTAGTAGTAATAATAATAGCTTTCATTGTTTTAGTTATTGAATCTGGAAAAGATAAGATGGATTTAAGGCAATATTCAGGACTATATGTAAACAAAATGGATCAACTATATTTAGTTTTCACTCAGGTCTTTCTGTGAATTTATAAATTGGACAATTTAATTTATCATGTAGGAAATATAATTTATCATCAGACTCATTTATTTGACTCTACACATTTTTTATAATTGTATGGACCTAGATACAGCCTGGTTCTAACTAATCATTAATTGTTGATTGTCATAACACCAAAAAGCTTTATCTTGTACATGTAGAGTTTTGAAAGGATTTTTTTGATAGTAGTTATAGTTCTTTTTTCACTATTATCCACTAATTTTCATTTATTTTTTTTCAGCTGAATTATCAAGGAAATATGGTAAATTTTAATTTCATATGTTATATGTACCTGGATAATTCCCTTTAAGGAAGACAATTCCATAGATAATGTAAATAACACAATTCAGCCTCTGTCCAGGACATGGTTATGGACCAAATTTACACATGTTTTGATATTAAGAAATTACTTTTACTTGGCCCAGTCTCCACACACACAAGTTACTGAAAAAAAAATATTTTGCCCTTAAAATTCCACACTCCACCTCAAAATAAAACTAACCAGGGCATGGAGACAGAAACCAAAATGCACATACCATTTGGTCTTCCCAATACTCAGGGAAGGGGAAGCCTCCCTTTATTGTCTCTGAAATGATGCTGGAGTACAGCCCCATTGTACACGCTACCGTCTCTAACATGTGATACACCACGTGGGGAGATTTTCAAACTGCACTTTAGGTGTTTGACCTCACATTCCACTAGTGGTCCCTTTGGAAACCATTAAGATCATCAACCAATATTTTGTTGCAGCACAGGATTGTTCTACTCTGGCCACCACCCCAGGCAGTGAGAAAGCTGCTCCACCATGCAAGTGCCACCTTCTCAACTTTGCCACAGCTGTGCTTCTCCATGCTCCCAATTTTCATGGAAACCTTTGTTTTAAAGAAAACACAAAAAGAAAAGAACAAAATAGCAAAGAAACATCAGCAACAACTATTTGGATGTTTCTTACATATAGCTTCGCTCACCTTAGACATAAGGAAATATTTCAAGTATCTTGGCCAAGGAGACATATATGCTACTATTTTCAATATGTCCCATAATTCATATGATGATGAAATAATACTCAGATTCAGCTTTTCTGCTCAAAAAAATCTTGCCACAAAATAGTAACGATTAATCAAATGTAAAAGTGCTCCAAATGGCCCCGTACAACAAAATCCCCTTCAGAATGAATTGAGAATTAACTTCAAATTAATACCAATGTGAAAACCACTACACATTGATTTATTAACATTTCAAAGAATAGTACTCAAGTCATTTTCCAATATTTGAATTAATATTTGTTTTGAGTAAAGGAATACAGGAATGCATTTTACATAGAATGCCACCAAAGAGTTTTTCTTTTTAAAAGAATAAAAAATGTCATATCTGTAATAAAAGAAATTATTTAACTATAGTTCAGCCACTTTTAGTTAGACAATTTAAAAAATTTCTTGGGAAGAAATGTTTTTGCATCATCATCATCACTCTACATCTATTTTTAAAGATTTCCTAATTATTAAGTACTGTTTTACAATGTTAGTATGTGAGTAAATAAAATGGAACTATTCCTTTCCCCACCAAAAAAAGAATAACATATAAAAAACAAGATATGGAGAGAGCAGCAGAATAGATTGGAGAGGTTGATAGAGGGTAGATCATGAAGAATCTTTCATGCCATGTATACAATTTAGAAATGTATCTCATGGGTTGTAGGTAAGAACAAAAAGACTGAATGGATGAGGCTTTACATACTATGACAATAAGATTTGGGTTTTAAAGAAGCATCACTGTACAATGCCTTGGCATGTGCTAGAGATGACATTAGGTTTTCCACAGTCATCAAGGAAGACTCAGATTGGTGAGAAGATGCTGGAGATGGTAAGAGAATTTGATTCCTATAATGGAGGTAAAATCTAGCAGGCTGGGGGAGGAATTCAATGTGTAGAATTAAGAAGGGGGTGATTGAAAGGAAGATGCAAATAATACCCATTTGTTTCTAGTATGTACAACTGCATATGTTGATTCCATTTATGAACTGGTGATCTGATTCAATACACTTTCAGCTACAAAATTCAGTAGTTCATTAATTCTCTTAAAATATAATGGTCTTTTCAGTAGCTTAATTCCAATGGACAGTACCAACCAATGAATGGCACATGGCCAAGTATTTTTAAACATGTTTTTTCAATATACAGAATAAATGCCAAATTAATATTCTAATGAATGCCATGGAAGAAGGAACTTGGTAAATAAGAACATATATTAGAGTGATTTGGCCTAGTTATGAGATCATAGATTTGCTGAGAATGAAAGGTCTCAATTTCATTCTCATTTTAAAATTTATTGTTTTGTCTGTGGTCTGTATTGTCACACAATGCATTTTTGCTTTGAATATTGAATGACCCCTAGGTCCATTTTTCTACGTGTCTTTTGTCTATCTCTTTTTTAGCAGATCCCTCATGGATGAAAAATATTAATGAGCATGATTTTTGTTTTTGCTTTTATGAAAATAAGGAAAAATCAATATTTAAATATCCAAAAAGAAAGGATTATCTTTCCCTTTTTATAAACACAATTTGTAAAATGAAATGCCATTCAGCTATTCAATTATGCTATAGAATAATATTAATTTTCATGAAAAATATTAAAAACAATATTTCAAATGTATAGAGCACATTTTGAAGTTGCATGTATTGGATGAGCCTTTTATATTGCAGGGGCATACAAATATTCTAGATGTAGATACAGCAGTATATTTTAAAGTGGTCATATCTAGGCAATGAAAATTTGATGGGTTAGTTTTACTCTCTCTATTTTCATTTATAAGTTAAATTAAAGTAAATTGGTTTTGTAGTGAATAACAAGCATTTATAACAAGTGAAAAAAAATGATACTTTACCAAAACCTGCAAGAATGTCTGAGGTGACTTGTCTCTCTTATCTTAAAGCACCTTGATCCTAGCACAGTGTAACCAATGACAGGCTGTCTGTCAGCCCTTGTGAGTATAGAGACTATGTCCGAACCATCACCATGTCTCTGGTACAGAAAATATGCTTGGCTTGAAGTAGATCCTTAGTAAATACATGCTGAATGAATAGGAATTTTCTGCAATTAATTAAGTAATGCCCTGAAGAGCAACTGCACCAGTGCAGAAGTAGCTATAAGTTATGAAAGAGTTACTTGTGGTAGACTTAAGGACCACAATGTACAAGAATCAGTAACTCTTTCCCTGCAACAAGCTTAGTGATAATCCATGTAGGACAGCTAGAACATGTTGACAGCTCAGTCTTGGAACTCAAATTCCAGAAAACTCTCCCAGGTTTTCACTGATATCCCACAAATAAGATGGGTCCAAAGACTTGGATCAAATTTCCTGAAATTTGAGAAATTAATATTTTCTCCTTTTTATTTGTATTTTTTAGACAAACTCAATAAAGATTTGGGTAAGTTCTGAGTTTCTTTACTAGGCTAAATTTAATGGAAAATACAACCTGTGTTCTCTCAAAACATGTATCTCTCTTTGTGATTGGTTGCAGATGAAAAAAGAATCCCAGCAAAAGAGGGTAAGTGAGGTTGAAATTTTCACAACTGATACCAAATACTCCATTACCTACTACACCCTCTGTCTTACACAGTCATCCAGCTAACCTTGAATGTCTTTATCTAATTGTAGGTCTGAATAAAGTTTGAATATTTGCAGGTAAATATAAAATGAATAATATATATGATAATATATTAGTAAAAATGTCTTTATATTTGTCATTTAAACTCACTGAGGTTTTGTTGTGATAAAAAGGCAGGGAAGAGGGATTACTGAGATGAACTATAAGAAAGTTTTGAGAAAAAATCATTTGATTCTGGATATATGGACTTAACAAAAAATGAGATCCAAATGGAAGGGATTTCATTTTAGAAATGTCTGCTTTTAAACATTTACAAGCTATCCAAATCACAGATGTAATGAGATGAACTTGTTCTGAAATGTAGAAATGTCTTCACTGTACTCTAAATCCAGCAAAAACACAGTCACAAGGATTTTCCTAATCCAATAAGATAAAAAAATGTATGGAATATGGATTCTGTTACTCATTCCCACTTATTGAATCCTCTTTTTTTTTATTTCTCTCAGATCTCTTCACCAACATGCAAATATGCTGATTTTTTCCTATCTTAAAAAAATGGAAAGAATGACAACCTTCTTTGATCTAATATTTCCATGCAGCTCCTAATACATTTCTTTTTCCTTACAGAACAGCTTTACTAAATACTTGTGAAAACTCATTCTTTCCAATTTTTATCCTCCATTTCTCTCCCTCTCATTCAGTAAGAAAACCAAATGCTGAAAATGACCCAATTGTCCTAAGTTGTGGTACACCCTCCCCACCTTTGACTTTCTGTCCACATCTTCTTCCTCTGCTCCTATCTTACTCTTCAACTACATTGGTAATGGTTCTGACTCCATGCTTGCAAATAATGTTGTTTCTCACAGACATCTCTCTGTCATACTTTTCATGCTAAAATGCCAGGCAGAATATTCTTATTGAGAATATTGGAAAAACATTCTGAAATTCAGATAATTGCTACAAAAATTTCAGAAGCTTGTGAAATGTGACCATATTTCCTTTCTAACAGTTGTGTTTTTGGAGGCACATTTAAAACTTCCTATTTCACACCCACAACAGAATTTATGTCATGAATCAGTTTCAGAGACAAAATTATTTGGAAATAGAGTACCCCAAGTAAAGACCTCCAGAATTTTGATTTGGGTAACATTGTAAGTAATGTTGTATAGATGATGTTTCTTTTTTATTTCTCTCTATATATGAAAAGGATCCTTGAATACTACCTGCTTTGTTTCTAACTTCTTCTCTGATCCCCCTCTTAGATATTGAAAGTATTAATATTAAATCATGCAATTAATTTTTTCCCTCTACCTCATTTCTACTTCCTTCCCCTGCAGAAGACATAAAGCTAGATGGAGACACTGCTCATCCTTACCTTTTTGCGTCTGATAATGGAAAATGAGTGACATCTGTGCAACAAAAACAAGGCTTGCCTGACAATCCTGAGCGATTTGATACTCTGGTGGCTGCCCATATTCACAATCCACTCTCCCTCAATACCCTTCTTTTATCCCTTTTGGCCTTAAGAAGTGCAAAGCTTTCACATCCTTCTTAGATTTGAGGTTAAATTTCTGAAACTAGTGAGCTTCTTTCCTAAAATAATCATTCTTAGATATTTTTAAACTTTAGTATAGCATATTTATTTCTGCATGTTTCTGTTTAATCAATAAACTAAGGGCTCAACAAGGTTAGAGACCAAATGTGGGTCATTGTTATAACCACCACTGCACCAAAATAACACTAGCTTGAACACAATGTATACTGAATAATACTGAACTGAATAAAATTAAATTCTATACAATCTCTGGGTGACAAATGCTTTCAAAGACATTTTCATATGACTGATCACTGTGCATATACCCCTCAAAACCTTAGGTCATAAGGATATTAATCATGTATCTGAAAGAGAACCCATGCAAGCTGCCTCCATTGTCCATGCAATTATCAATTATGTGCTGTATTTATAACCAATATATAGGCCTAAAAACCACCTATTGACTTTCTAAACTAAAGTGCAAATAAATCACTTTCATGAGGTTGTAAATTAACACAACTTTTAACATCTTGCCAGTGAAAACATAAAATGGTTCCATCATTTTGAGGAAAGATTTGCAGTTTCTGATAAAGTTAAACATACAACTATCCTATCACTAACAATTACACTCATGGATATCTACTCTAGAGAAATGAAAGCACATTAATACAAAAGTTTGTAAAATAATGTTCATAGTAGCTATATCACTAATAGCTAAAATCTTGAAATAAAACAAATGTCTTTCAACAGGTTAATGTATAAATGTATTTCAGTACAATCAAACATTGTATTATTATTTGGCAATAAAAAGAATTAACCACTGATATAGCAATAACATGCAAGATTCTCAGAGACTTTGTGTTGCACACAAACAAAAGAACACTGGACCCAAAATGATGCATATTATATGAAATTCTTAAACAGGCAAAACAATCTTAGCTGGAAAAAATCACAACAAAAGGTTGTCTTGGGGGGTGGGATTGACTGCAGAAAGGGCAGAAGTGAATATTCTAGAGGTATATAAATATTTTGGCTTGATACTGGTTTCGGTTTTATAGATATATTTATGGTCTAAAACTCATCTTTTGGACCACTTAGGATTTGTGTTTTCACTATGTGATCTCTGGTCTCCAATAAGTCCTCCAATGATCCTTGCCTACAGATCTTTCTGTCACTGAATAAGGGCTAGCTCTTGTGAGCAACAGAATACATTGGAGGTATTTACATATAACATTTCAAAGTTAGTGTTAATTGTGCAGGGTAGAGTGTAAACTATAATGTAAAGTAAAGTCCATGGTTAGTAGCAATGTTGCAATATTGGGTCATCAGTTTTAACAAATGCACCACACTAATAAAAGATGTTGCTAATGTTACATGAGTATCTATTCAGAATAAAACTCAGCTCCTACATGGGACAAGGTGAAAGTCATCAAAATTTATAAAAGTACACGAACTAAAATGTGGACCTTGATGTAAACCAATGGCAATGTTGGGAAACCACATTTCACTATCTGTTTGTCAGTTATGTTGGTGCTGTCATCCACATATAAAAAGGTTTTGGCAAGTACAGGAATGGAGGAGGAGGTTGAATACATGAGATTGTCTGGTAGTCTGTGTCTGACTCTACTGTGACCTAAAATTTCTTTGAAAATTAAATGTAAAAAGTTGGGACGCTTGAGAGTGAGAAGAGAAAGATGCCACAAAACAGACTGGACACCTGATATAGCACCGACAAGGCAAAATCAGGCAAAAAAAATTGTATACATGTAGTTCTTATTTTTTTTCTTTTTTCTTTTCACATAGTTTGAAGAGTCCAGTCCTACTGGCAACGTCTAGTTTTCTTTTTTCTATTTTTTAAGTTATTTTTAAAAATTTTATTTCTCTTATTTTTAATTTTTAATTTTTTTTTTCTAACTGTTTTTTATTCTTTAAGTTCTCCTTTGTTTTGACTCTTGCATTTCAATGATGTTGTTAGGGATGGTTCACAGTGGGGGATGAACTGGTGAGCCAGGACACTCTATGGCATGAATCTATGAATCCTGTCATCCGGGGAGTTGAGCCAGGGGGCATTGTGGGACCAGGAGCGGTGGGGAGGGATGCAGTGGATCAAATCTAGGCCTTTTAGTGGCCAGTGGAAGTGTTTTCCATCGCCTTGTGGTGGTGGATATGGGACAAGGTGACAGGCATCAAAATTTACAAAAGCATATGACCTAAAATGTGGACCTCGATGTGGACCAATGACAATGTTGAGGAATTAAGTTTCACTATTTGTTTGCAGTTTTGTTGGGGCTGCCATCCATATAAAAAACTATTTTGGTATGGGGAGGAATGAAGGAGGGGGTTGAGTATATAAGAATGTCTTGTATTTTGTCTGTGGCTCTGCTGTGACACAAAGGTTCTTTGAAAATTAAATGATAAAATGTAGGTTGCTTGAGAGTGATAAGAGGAAGGTGTCATGAAATAGACTGGACACCAGATATTGCACCAACAAGGCACAATTTAGGAATTTGGAAAAAAAAAACATACACATATTTATATATAATCTTTTTTTACTTTTATTTTATTTTTTTTACATTTTTTGAATAGCCCAATCATTTAATAAAACCTTGTTTTGCTTTTTCTAATTTTTATTTATATTTTTAATTTTCTAAAATTATTTTGTATTATCAAGTTCACCTATATTTTAACTCTTACATTTAAATACCATTATTATTTCATTTTCCTATTCATTACAATTGGCTATTGTGATGACTTCACATGTGAAAAGGTTATGGATCACAGAAGTGTCACAATGTGGATAGGAGAAGAGCACTGGAGGGGGTTGTCAAGGTTGGGGGTGCATGGGAGGAAGTCCACCTGAACATACATAAAAGTCATACATAATTGTTCAAAGGCTCATAGGAAATGGTCATGGGGTGAAGTATTAATCACTAAATGGGAGAACACTGATCTCCCATCCTGGAGATCTCTGTCATATTTTCCAGATGAGTAGCAACATCCTCCTGAGTACAGGAACAGTGCCTGGCAAGGGAGGATGATCCATTGATGGGCCCCTCTTATTGTTGACTAGCCTTATAAGTCATTGCTGTTGAAATTGAAATAGCCTAGTGTTAAGGGGTACCTAAGTGTTCCCTCTGGAGAACCTTCTTGTTGTTCAAATGTGGCCTCTCTCTAAGCTAACCTCAGAATATGAATACATTACCTTCCTCACAGCATGGGACAAGACTCCCGGGGATGAGCCTCCCTGGCAAGGAGGGATTACTAACAAATGCCAATGGGCAGTAAAACTAGGAAAATACTTCAAATAAAAGGGGGAAACACTAAAGACAAATGAGTTCATAGGGCTAAGAGACATCAAAGTGAGTCAGGAAGGCAACCCAGAGGTAACACTTATGCAAATCCCAGTAGGACCTCCTAGGCTTCCAATATGGATATCACCACAAACAGAGGGCCTCCAGCGGGCTTTGGAGATATCCAGGTCCTATACCAGGGCAGATAATCCCATAGTTTGGTGCCTTACTAGTGGGCACTAATTTGGAATCCTTGCTCCTGTGAATGACAGAATCTGCCCGAAATGTCTTCACTGAACATGGTCCAGATTTCTCTTCTATTCAAAACTATATTTGATGCCAGAGTTTTCGGTTTACTTCCATAGACCAGAGACTACAGGCTGACCATGTGCCAACTGGGTCCAGAAATTCTGTGGACCTGCAATTCTTATGCTACAACTCAATGGACTCAACCAGGATACCTAGTTGGGAGTTGATGATGGATGACGGCTATGAAGGGGAATCCAGAGAGCCTGCAGCTGCAGGCAGGATAATCCCTTCAATCGTATCCATGGGATATAAGTCCCCTCTCACTTGGTGGTGGAGGGGACATCACCATCCCAGACTCCTTGGGATTGGGGGAAGAACTATGGACTAGAATGGACTTGTTGGTGTCCTGCTATAAACTTGTGATATACACAATGGAAGAAATTGCAAAATTATGTGGAGTCAGGGTCACTGGACACTTTTGGAGCAGGGTGAGGGAAGAGCAATTTTAATGCAGGGTTTTTTTTGGGACCTTGTAATTGTCATGGGTGATGCTGCAATGGAGGATGTAGGCCATTTTGTGTCATCATGTATCATTCGGGACTGCATGGGAGAGAGGGTCATCTAAAGCCTGAACTGTGATCTATGCTTGATGGCAATGCCCCAAAATGTGTATATCTATCATAAGCATTATGCCACACTGATGGATGTGTATGTGGGGGTGGTGGGTGGTGGGGGTGGCATATGGGTACTCCTGCAATCTCTGTGTAACATTTATGTAATCAATGTACCATAAAATATATATATATAGACATATAAAAATAAATAAATAAATAAATAAAAAATGGCTCCTAGTTGGATTTTAGAACTGTTTATTTAAGTGGCCAGGCTCATCACTTTTTCATTGGTGAGAGCACTGAAGCAAGGCTTTATTTATTTTTTATATTCTTTGTAAGAACTGAAACTAACTTTTAGACAAACAACTCTGAGGGGGGTCTCTCTTTGTGATTGTGTTTGACTTACATTGTATGGGGCAACTAATAAGGTATGCAAGCTCCAAATGTACAGAAGCAGATATTTGTGGTTAGCTGCAGGTAGGAACAGTTTTTAACTATTCTATTCTATTCTTGTTAGTCAAGCATAACTTTTGCAGCACTGGGTGGTAGTTCCCAGAATTGTAGTGGGAAGGGTTGTCCATAACTTTTCTCCATAACAGCTAACATGGGAAAGTATGGGAGGGGAAGGGGTGGAGAAAATGGGAATCCCTTATATTTTTATGTAATATTTATGTAATCCAAAGATTCTTTTAAAAAATTAAAAATTAATTTTTAATAAAAGCATTGTAACTCACACCTTGATATCTTGGATCCCTTTCTTTGGAGGAAACCAGGCACAAAGCCATGAGGAAATGCAAGTAGTTCTGTGGAGAGGCTCATGTGTAGATAAATGATGCCTCCTTTTAATAGCCACATAGAGGAGACAAATTGAAGTGTAACATTCAGTCCAGTCAAGTCTTAGAGGACTCAGACTCAGCAAAAATCTGATTGAGATGTCATGAGATGTGGAACCAAAACTGCCTAACCTACCATCTGAATTCCAGAACCACAGAAACCATGAGGGATAATAAGTGATTACTGCTGTTTTAAGTTACTTACATTTTGGGCTGATTTGCTACCAAATATTAAATAAATTACATGCAATGTGTGTTCATTTTTCTTGAGGAGGAAAATATTTATAAATAAAAATGAATTTGTTAGGTCTGCTTTTTTCACTGTTATATGTGAGCATTTCTGAACTAACTTTGGCTATTCTATGATTGATAAAGTGTCTTAATATATTCAGGATAATGAGAACCAGTTTTCTCATACTGGAAAAGGCAGTTACAAATGCATGTAAAAGGATATGTAATATACTCTGATAACTTGGATTAGAATCATAGGTGTAATTATGTGATTTTCATTTATATATATATATGTTAATAGTATGTTTGTATAAAATTAAATATAGATATAAATATGTATGTATATGTAAATATGGATATATAGGTGTATATAGATGTTATTTGTGATATAGATATATAGATCAAACATAAATATATATGATAGAGATGTATCTCTCCACTGAGAGGGTCTAGAAGTTAATAACATTAATTAGCATTGAACATTCAAAGTGTGCAAATTTTTAATTCTATATATCATTCTATATATCATTCTCTACTAAAAGGAACCAGAGCTCCTTGGATAAAACAATGATGAGGGATGTTGTTAAGGAGGGAAATTGTGTGTAGGGAAGGGCATATGGGAATCCCTTATATTTTTTATGTAATATTTATCTAATCTAAAGTTTCTTTAAAAATTAAAAATAAAATACTGTTTCTATGACTGAGAGAAGTAAAGTATAAGATGAGCCTGCAATATCCCATTGTAACAGAAAGTAAGTTCTGAAAGGTTGAGTGGGTCTTATCTAAAAATAATAGGAGACAATTAGAAAGAGCTCTTAAAGGCTGAATTTTAGACAAAATAAAAATAATAGTAGTTATTAAATAAAATGTAAATTTGGTCCTTACTGACATAAATAAATAAATGAGTATATTATTACATGGCAGAAAGGGGAAATCTTTTTCTTACATATAGTAGAACTCTAATGAATAAATAAATCACTAAATATAGAGAGAGGATAGAAGAAGGACCTGGAATAAGACATTTACATAGTTCAAAATTTCTCCCCACAAATTACTTATTATTTTAAAAGGGAAAATATTAACTTTACATAACTTGACAGTGGATAGTCCTGATGAATGTCACCTAAAACAACTGATTATAATTTGAATCACTAATATTGGGACAAATCAACATTATATCACCCTTGATTTAGTGCACTCAGAAACAAAATTACTTCTGTGATATTCCTCCCCAAATGCCTTAGATCTAATCAGTATGAAACTTCAAACAAGAGTAAATTAAGGAACATAGTATAAAATAGCTGGTCTATATCATTCCAAGAAAATCCAAGTCAATAAAGGTCAAAGAATTTGAGAAAATGTAAATTTAATGGTGATTAAATGTACATGACAACTAATAGCAATGTACTGTCCTGAATTTTATCCTACAAAGGAAAAATAGCTGCAAGATATATTGGTATAATTAATAAAATTTGAATATGAATTCTAGATTAGAAAATAGCATTGTATCAATGTTAAGTTTCCAAAAATTTCATTTTTTATCATAAATGAATATCAGTCAGGAAATTCACACTGAATTATTTAGTTAGGAGAAAAGCACAATATCTCAAGTTAACTCTAAAATGGTTCAGAAATAATGTATATGTATATACATACAGAAAATGTAAACATTTACTTTCTTGTCCTGTTCTTGTAACTTTTCAGTGAGACTAGATACATATTGAAATAAAACATTATCCCTTAAAAAGTGAAAAAAATTCATGTGGAAATAACCAGATTATACCAGTTATATGACCTCTACATCCATGTGAAGATGTTATTGGACTCTTGTTATCCAGCATACCATGTATCTAACTACTGTAGTGTTAACTATAAGCCAGATACAGAAAAAATATTCTACAGCAAAGTTGCAAACCTACATGTAATGATATATTACTCATATTCCTCCCAGCAGCTCTCCAAACTCTGTATGCACAAATTAAATAGAAAAAATAAAAGGAATAGAGCTTTCTTATATGACATACTGAGATTTTGCCACTTTTGCCACTCTATGATACACAGCACTATTCAGTAAATATAGACTTGTTACTAAAAGAAGCTAATGTTGTTAAGAAAAATATAAACTATTCTATTTTCCAGGTCACAAAAATCGGTCATTTGCAAAAAGCAAAGAGGAAAAGAAACAATGTCTGAAAATCCTTATTGAATATTTTTATCATTGTTTAAAATTAACATAAAATTGGAACTTAATGAGACTGACTAAAGTAACTATTGTTTCCTTATCCAACATTTATTCTAATTTTCTTCCTCATAAAATATTTCCAGTTTCATCAAGATATCACCTCTTCCTCTCCCTCAGACAAAAATGATAGAAACACCAATCCCAAGGACATGTCTAACTTGCCTTAGGTAATTACATCCTTCTTTGTCAAAGATTGTTTTTCAAATTGTATTAGTCATCCAAAGGAATGCTGATGCAAAATACCAGAAATCTGTTAGCTTTTATAAAGAGTATTCATTTGGGGTAGAAGCTCACAGATACCAGGCTATAAAGTGTAAGTTACTTCCCTCACCAAAGTCTCTTGCTATGTGTTGGAACAAGATGGCTGCTGATGGCTGCAAGGGTTCAGGCTTCCTCTTCCTCTTAAGCTAAGCCCAGCTTCTTCCAATATCAGCTGTAGGCTGGGAATTATCTCATCTCTCTCACAGGGTTTGATTCTCCCTGGGCTCAGCTGCTGTCCTCTATGCACAAGGTCAGCTGTAAACTCTCAGGCCAATACCTCATCTCTCTTCATGGGGCCTCTGCTGTGTCTAATGGAGCTATCTCTTTCCTCATGTATCTGCTTCTCTCTATGTCTACTTCCTGCACTCTGGGATCAAAACTACAATCTCCCTTTCCTCTGGTGCAGTTTCTCTGTGAGTCCCTGCCCACCATGGGGGTGGGAAATCAACTTCCTACTGGCATGGCCAAATCAAAACCTAATCATAACCATGGTCCATAGTTTACATTATAGTTTACACTTTGCACTGCACAATTTTATAGGTTTTGACAGAATGTATAATGGCCTGTATCCATCATTGCTGTCATCCAGAGAAATTCCAATGACCCCAAAGTGCCCCATGTTACACCTATTCTTCTATCTACCTCCACTAAAAATCTCTGGTGGCCACTGTTTTTTATCACTTACACCAGTTCTTCCATTGCTAGAATAATAATATCTCATTTAGTCCATAACTGCATTCCTCCCTTAAGTTTGTTCATTCCTCAATCATGAGGATTTTGGGATGGTGATGCCTACTCTGCTCCCAATTGGGAGGAGGCTTAGATTCTATAGGACTTTTGGATGGAACTGTCTTTCTTGTAGTTGTAGATACTCTCTGTATTTTGGGTTTTGTGTTGTCCATCATAATTCTTTTGCAACTTTTAAAATTTCAATTTTATTAAATATGTTATAGATATTTTCCACACAGAGACATTATCATCAACTCTGGTTGATCTCTGTAGTAGTTAGGTATTGTTTATGAGTTCCAAAAACAGTTATTGGATTATGTTCATAGCTGGTCTCTTCCTCTGGGCATGTTAGATTGTATTAAATAGAGAGGTTTCACTTTTATTTAATTAAATTATGATTAAGGTTTCATTGGGCCACATCAGTAGGATGTTGAGTCCCTACCACTTTGGTCAGTAGGGGCTCACAGCAAAAACAGCAGGGCAGTGGAGAGAATTGTATCTTTGATGCTGGAGCCCCAGGAAGTCAACACAGAGAAGAAGAATACAGAGGAATAGAGATGGCTCCATAGAGCGTGTCGAAACCACAGGAAGAGAGAAAGCCTGATAGTCTACAGCTGACCTTGTGGAGAGAATAGAGCAGCTGAGCCCAGAAAGAAATGAGCCCTGGGGAGAGAGACATTTTGGAGGAGGATGAAGACTGAACCTTTGCAGAGACTGGCAGCCATCTTGCTCCAACATGTGGCAACAGACTTTGGTGAGGAAAGTAACTTAAGCTTTATGGCTTGATAACTGTAAGATTCTACCCCAAAGAAATACCCTTTATAAAAGCCAACAGATTTCTGGTATTTTGCATTAGCACCTCTTTGACTAACTAATACAATCTCTAAGCATGTTTCCATTGATATGGTATTGAAACATCTCTTAGAGTTCTGCAGGTGTAAATCTACTGTTTCTGAATTTCTTGGTTTCCTCTTGCTTTGTTTCCCTTTATTTGGCTGGATAACCATTATCATGAAAGGTTATGCATGAAGAAAATTTGAAACCTAATATGAATTAAAGTTGTTATGCTATATTTGCCTATGAATTGCAGTTTGGCTATTTATAGTCCCATATGTTTAAACACACTTTTTCCTCTAGAATTTAAGATTATTGAGACATTTTATTTTAACATTAAATGTCACTGATATGTTGGCAGCTATTTGAAGTTCATTCTCTCCAGAAATATTTAGATTGATCTTATTATTTTAGACTTTTGAAATTAGTGTGATGCTTCCAAGTATATTTCTTTTTCTAATTTACAGTGTCCCACACTTAGTTGGTGCAAACTATATTGAGGTTGTGAGTTTAGTTTGGGAAATTCCCCAACATTTTATTTGAAATAACGTTCACATCTCTTCTACTGTTATAACTTTTTCATAATTTCTAAAAGGTTTATTTTTCATATTGTTGCTCTCTTGGATTGTTAATTCTGTATCTAGCTGTTCCTTCACATTGACTTTTCTTATATGGATGTTGATGGTGTTTAAAGTCTCTACAGTACATCTAAGATGTTGTATTCCAGATGGTTTATTTATTTATTTATTTATTTATTTATTTATTTATATATTTCCTCCCTTCACAAAATTTCAAATGTTTTAGGTACCGAGACCTGCTTGGTCAGTGACCATTTCTCAATCCATATCATCCATCAAGTAATGATTCACTATTATGTTCATTGTGTATTAATAATAGGGCTTATATCCCTACTATCATAATAATGATTCTTATTTCAGATATTCATTTTACATTTTTCCCTTTCTATCTTTTTCTATTCTTATTTCACATATTCTTTATTATATTATGAGCTTTTTATTTTTGCAGTTGTTCTCCAAGAGTTATTCATTTTGTTTGGCAATTTTCAACTGTCGCTCATCCTTTCTTCTCATTTACCTTATTAAGTAGGGAAAGATATAAATACCTATAAAATTAAATATAAAATAAATAGATTTAGAAACATAGAACAGCAAAAAAAGATGTTATTTTCTGACTGTTTAGCAACTTATGAACAAATGAAAATGTATTTACTAAAATAGAGATTGCTATATTATAAGAAATGAATAATATGATAGTATGGCTTATGGGAGGGAAGTAACCTCTCTAGTATATAGATAGTGCCTAATAAAAGAAAATAGAAGAGTATGTCAAGCCCTCAATATTAATGCATATAATTATGAACTTTATTCTTCAAAAATTGTAACTTAGTGGTTGCCATAGGTTCCAAGGGGAGAGGGAAGAAGATTGGGTGGAACATAGGGCATTTTGGAGGCATAGGTCTGTGTGATCTTGCAATGATGGATACAGGGCATTATACATTTAGTCAGAACCTATAAAAGCATATGATACAAAATGTAAACCATATGTTTTACACCATGGTTAGTAACAATGTTTTGATATTTGTTCATCAATTGTATTAAATGGACCATACTCATATAGGATGTTACTGGTAGAGGAGGTTGTTGGGGATTTATGGGAATCTCTATATTTTCCATGTGATTTCTGTAACCTAAAGCCTCTTGGGAAATAA
>PVKH010014329.1:0-16525 GCA_004027955.1 Chaetophractus vellerosus
GGCAGCCTGCAAAAACATGGAGGACTGCTGCCCGCAAAACATGGAGCGGAGCCACCCGTGAAAAACGGAATGGAGCCACCCATGAACGGAGTGAGCCACCTCCGTGAAGGGCCGACTGGGTGCGTTGCCGCAAAGACGGGGGGAGACAAGAAGCAGATATAGAAAAGACACAGAAGAATGGACACACAGCAAGAGCAAGCAGAAATGGGGAGGGATATGTAATAAATAAAAAATTTTAAAAAAAGATGAACTTAAATATGAATTAACCAGATGACTCCATGAAAATATTCTAAGTAGAGGAACATGTATGAGCACAAACTCAGATGGGGCAAATGTTAAAGTGAAATGAATACTGAAAAGTGGCCCATGAGGTATGTGAAAATAACAACAACCTTAGAAATGGATACAGAGGAAACAAGATAAAAACCAGGAGTCAGCTCTGTAAAGCATAGAAAAATCAAAGCTCTTATAGTTGTCAATGAATTAAACCAGGTATTTGCATTTTAAATCCCATTGCCTTTAATTAGATTAAAACTGGGTTACAATATATAGTTTGGGAATACAATGAAATTAGATGCAACGTGGGTGAGAGTGTTGCAGGGGATGAGAGAGCAGGTGCAGAACTTGTCCTTTAACCAACTGGCCCACTAGTCCTGGTTGTCAAAGTTAGTATGATTAACAATAACTTGTGTCATTTTAAAATGCAAACAACAGGATCCACAATTAGAGACTTTTCAAATCTTCTCAGTATAGGCTCAGAAACTGGGAATTTAAACAAGTAAAAATGCCAATTCCAATTAAGTTGACCCAGAAGCCATACTTGTGAGGAATACTGCTTTAATGCAGATTTATACAAGAGAACTTTTTGGGACACTTGTAAAAATTCTGATTCCTGAGTGGCATCCTGATCTAGTGAATACAAATCTGAGGGCAGTGCATGTGAAACTGTATTTTAACAAACTTTCCATTCAGATGTACAATAAAATTCCTGAAAAATGCATTTCTGGTTTCTGCTGCTCACACCCACAAGCATTCGGGACATTCAACATAGGGCAGGGGAGCAAGAAGTGTTTCTCAGCCAGCACAGTCAAGTAAGAGGACGACAATGTTATTAACATGAAGCAACCTCTACCTCATGACTCTTGCTTTTGTTTTCTACTCTTTCCCACTACCTGATTCATAGAACTCTCACTCTGTTCTTGAGCCATTCCTGGCTTTACAACTCCAACTAGAGAGAGAAATAGATGCCCAAAGGAACTACTTTTCCTATGTTGTGGCTCTTAAGTCACAGTCCTTCCATTGCCAGCTACTAACCAATCCTTTCTAATAACACCTCACATGCATGCAGATTTTAGCCTCTTTAAAAACACCTTCAAATAGATCATCCCATTTGATCCTGATGAAAAGCCTAGAAAGTAGGAATAGATTATAATATGCATTTTCCAGACAAGAAATTTGAAATCCTGACATGCGTATGGTTGGTCAGAAGAGAAACCTGAGCTTTAACCAAAATCTTCTTATTCCAAGTGTACAATTTAAGGGCTTACACATATTCAACATATTAAAAGAGTAGCATTTTAAGTAGCAATTCCTTACAGTAGATGTAACACACACACACACACACACGTACACACACACTTTGAGAGCAGTTTTGCAATTGAAGTTTCTTTCTTATCCATCCCTAATACAGTAGTCTCCCAAGTATCTGTGAAGAATAGATGAGGCTCTGGGAAACTTTTGCTAATATTATCTACTATGGAGAGTTGGCCTAATTTATCTCAACACTAACATTGAAAAATCTATTTTCTCTGTTAAGTGACATTGAACAGTATGAAGCCATGTACAATGATTGGTCTTATCTTCTCATTATCCCAAAGAATAAGTCTATTTTTCTCTCTTTAATAGGTCATTTTCCAGTCTAGAAAAGAGAAATTTTTCTAGATATTTCAAGCAGAGAAAGAGTTCATAAAGAAAACTGGCTTAAAATGTATTGAAAGGGCCAGGGGAACAAATGAGAGAGGTGGGTATTAACTAAAGAAAACTGGAGTTTCTAGAGTTCCCGCAGCTAGCAACAGGAGGGAGCTTATGCTAGTTGCTACTGCAGCCATTGTTGCTACAAGCAGTAAAATCAGTCATGCTGCTGAAGGCACTTCAACTACCTCTGATCAGGATATACTTTGCTGCCACTGCTGGTACCACCAATGCTCATGGAGTCCCTGGTAGCCGCTAGTTGTTTCCTGCACCTACCGCCACTGAAAGGGCCAGAAACAAAGAAATTCCATCTGAATCTTGGGCAATGCATCCCATTGGCAGAACCTAGTTAGAAACTAACTAGCAATGGAATATGGGGAATAAATTTTCCATTTTCTAGCCCTCTGTGATAGAAAGAGGAGGACAGAATGCAAATATAGAGATTAGTTCCAACAGAAAATTGATGGCAGAGTCATAGTGCATCAAAAGGTTTAAAATAGTCTATTGATAATATGCAGAAAGAATCGCAAAATTAAATAGTTTAAAGCAACTATAGGACATAAGAATGTGTATTGTTAAGAGCCATCTAAGTTAAAATTTGATTTCCTATACGGAAAAAGATAATTTTCTGTATTGTTGAATGATCCATTAAAATATGGTCAAAGAATTCCATGAACAAAATTATGTTAATTATGTCCTAAATTTTAATAAAAATAGAAGTTAGTGTTAATTTTAAAAATCCTTTAGGGATTCTTATTTAAATGAAAGTTTTATAAAGAAAATATACTCCATATATATGCACACACACATATTATCAAGACTAAATTCAAACATCTTTCAGGAGGTCCAGAAAAATGTTTGAATTTAGTAATAATTTGGAATTTCAGTTTCAGCTGGGTAATTTTACTTTTATTAGTTTAGTGGTATATGTATTTTAGGCTATATGACTACAGGATTCTGGGTATCCATTTCATGAGTTGATTTCCATGGTGTACAAGATTTAAAAGTGCTTAGAATCAAACTCACATGAAAATCAAGGAAACATTCTGCAGTTTCAATCTAAAATGAGAAAAAATCCTTCCAATATAATATGTATTTCTTAATCTCTAGTTACATTTACCTAAGTGATTCACATCTGCATTTACTATACAACTAAGATTTGCAATTTAACAATAACGTTGAATTATTTACTAGTACTCTTTGCTGTACAAGGATACATTTGATCGGAAGGAAATTTTTAAGTGTAATTTTTATTCAGTTCTCATAACACCTTAAATTGGCACTTGCTTAACTTGTAGCAGACATATTCTAAAATGGCCACAATGAAGAAAATGGAAGTACAGCCCATGATATGGTTCAATTAAACTTTGTCAGTAAAACCTCTTCCTTACACTCTTCAATCCTAGTATGAGGTACTATAGGCAAAAAAAAGTCAGCTGGAAAGGAAACTTTATTTTTAATGGATTGTACAGATATGCACTCGAATAAATAAAAACAGTAGGATTGTAAGTAAATTTCTTGGCAAACATATTAAACCAATATTATCCGTCAGATGACAGAAATAGAAGAAACTGTCTATTGAACTCTAGCCTTAGCCTTTGATAAAAATCAACAAGGCAAAGATAGGAAATGAAAAAATATTAGAAATCTCTAATTCACCCGATAATAAAGGTGTCATTTATTAATCATTTGTTCCATACCAAAAACCTACTTTACCAAATATTTTGGCAACTTCAAGTGACTAATCATAGGAAAGTGACAAGCTGTGGACCATGTCTGAAGAGTAAACTGGTATTTATAAGGAGGAGCAGCAATTCTTCCATGATATATTCATTCTTCCAGTGTTCTGGTAGAGCAGCTGCAATTAAATCAATCAAATGATACCTCTGCATATCCTATTCTCATAAAACCTCATTTGTTTCAAGTTTTGCTATACCAATGTGGGCAACATGAGGGCTCTGTCCTTTTACTTGGCTCAATTGTACTTCAAGAGCATCAGGAAAACACTTTCTCCTCTAGTTCACCAGGAAACTTACTATTATAACTCCCGGCTAAAAATTTGAAAAACAGCAACAAAAATTGTTTTTCAAAGAACAGAGATTATTTTATTACAAGAAGTTTGATTTTTAAAGGAATCCCATGCAAAATGGTGGGGAAATATTTGGTTATATTTACCAAGTAATAGCATATTTCAAACCCATAAAGAAGTGAGTTGCCTAACATTACACTCTGAATACAAACAAGGGTAATAAAAGTAGAGAGAGAGGGCTTCCAGGAAAATGGCATCAGAGTAGACAAAAGGACTCAACTCTATTATAAAAAAATGGATGTAGGGCAAAAAGCTGAGTTTGGTGATCAAAGTTCATTTGGAATTTTTACATTGCTCTGACCAGAATCACCAGTGAGTGGAAGTTGAGACACCCCTGTAGAAAGGTTCACTGAAGAGCACCATCTGTTGTCAGGCTGGAAACTGCAATAAGTAAAAAAAAAAACTTTGGAGTCTTTCATGTCCAAGCACTCTTGAGTCTGATCTGTGTCCCAACAGTGGATTCCTAGCCCTGTTTTCATAACTTATACTGGGCAATCTAAAATATTTAAAATAAGTTGAAACAAAAATCAAAGAAGAGCCGTGGAACAAAACCACTAGGCAAGACCGAGAAATTGGCTGTAACAGTAAATTCACCAACATAGTTAGATACTTAAACATCAGCAAAAAATGACAAGCCATACTAAGAAATAGGAATATATGACCCAGCCAAAAGAGCAAATAAAAAATCTTGTCAAGACACAGGATTCAAGACAACTATTCAATGATTTTCATGCAAATCTCCTAAATCAATTCAAGGAGTTAAAGGAAAATACAGCTAAAGAGATAAAGGATATTAAGAAGACACTGGGAGGAGCAGATATAGCTCTCAAGTGGGTGAGTGCCTTTGTCTTAAGTATGAGGTCCTGGGTTCATTCCATGGTACATCCTTTAAAAAAATGACACTGGGTGAGCATAAAGAAAAATTTGAAGGTCTACAAAGAAAAGTAACAGAGCTTATGGGGATGAAAGCACAAAAGATGGGATTAAAAATTTCCTAGAAGCATATAACAGCAGACTTCGCTTGATGGAGAACATAATTAGTGAATTGGAGGACAGAATATCTAAACTTCAAAAGACAGGAGAACAGAAAGAGAAAATATTGGAAAAAAACAGAACAGGGTCTCGGAGGATTAAATGACAATGAGAAATGCACAAACATATGTGTTATATGTGTCCCAGAAGGAGAAGAGAATGGAAGAGGGTCAGAAAAAAATATTTGAGGAAATAATGACTGCAAACTTCCCAAATATTCTGAAAGACATCAATAACAATATCCAAGAAGGACACCTCAAATAGAATAAATCTGAATAGACCTACTCCAAGGCACCTACAATTCAGAATGTCAAATGCCAAGGATGAAGAGAGGATTCTGAAAGCAGCAAGAGAAAAGCAATGCATCATATACAAGGGAAGCTCAATGAGACTAAGTGCTGATCTCTCATCAGGAAATATGGAGGCAAGAAGGCAGTGGTATGATGATGTATTTAGGTTCTGAAAGAGAAAAACTGATAGTTAAGAATTATTGATTTGGCAAAACTGTCCTTTAATAATGAGGGTTAAGGGGAGCTGATGTTGCTCAAGCAGTTGAGTGCCCACTGCCCACATGGGAGGTCCCAGTTTCAGTTCCCAGTGCCTCCTAAAGAAAAAAAGCAAACAGGCAGCAAGCAGACAACTAGTCAAAACAACAACAACAACAACAAGCAGACAACGGGCAAAAACAATGAAAAAAAAAACAAGCAAAAACAACATGCAAACAGATAAGGGAGTCATCTCTGGTGGGGGGTGGGGCGGTGGATGGGAATGAAGGTTAGTTTAAAGTCTTCACAGACAAACAAAAATTGAGCATATTACCAAAAGACTGGATTTACAAGGATACTAAAGGGAGTTCTGCAGTCTGAAATGAGCAGAAAAGGGTGAGAGACTTTGAAAAGACTGTAGAAATGAAGATTTTTAGTAAGGGTAACTAAAAGAGTAAAGAGACAGAAAATGGTATGATATGACAATGGAAAGCCAAATGATAAAATGGACAAAGTAATGCTATTACAGTAATAACATTGAATGTTAATGGATTGACCTATGTAATCAAAAGCCATAGACTGACAGCATGGGTTTAAAAAATGAGTCATTTATATGTTGTCTACAAGAGACTCACATTAGATGCAAGGACACAGCCAGGTTGAAAGTACAAGGTTGAAAAAAGATATTCTATGCAAATAGTAACCAAAAAGGATCTGGAGTAGTGATATTAATCAGACAAAAAAGACCTTAAGTAAACAGTTATAAGAGATAAAGAAAGTCATTATATAATAAAAGGGGAATTTCACCAAGAAAAAATAGCAATCATAAATACTTATGCACCTAACCAGGATTCCCCAAAATACATGAGACACACACTGACAAAGCTGAAGAGAGAAGTAGACATCTCTAAAATAAGCTTGGAGACTTCACTACACCAGTTTAAGCATAAAATAGACCATCTGTACAGAGGATATATAAGAAAATAGGGATCTTATATAATATGATAAATGAACTAGGCCTAACAGGAATTTGTAGAACAAAATATCCCAAAAGAGCAGGAGTATTTATATCTAAATACTCATAGATATTTCTCCAAGATAGACCATATGCTGGGTCACAGGACAGGGCTCAATAAATTTAAAAAGACTGAAATTATACAAAGCATTTTCTCTGATCATAATTGAATGTAAATGGAAATCAGTAACAGGTGGGAAAAGGGAAAGTTCACAAATATAGGCTGATAAAACAATACACTTAAATAATCAGTGAATCAAAGAAAAATAGCAAGAGAAATCAGTAAATATCTCGAAATGGATGAAAATGAGAACACAGTATATCAAAACCTATTGGAAACTGTGACAGCAGTGCTGAGAGGGAAATTTATAGCCCTCAATGGTTACATTAAAAATGAAAAAATAAAACAACTAAAATTGAAGACCTAACTGCTTACCTGGAGGAACTAGAAAAAGAACAACAAACTAATCTCAAAGCAAGCAGAAAGAAAGTAATAAAGATTAAGCAGAAAACAATTAAATTGAGAACAAAAAAACAATAGAGAGAATCATGGAAACCAAAAGTTATTTCTTTCAGAAGGTCAACAAAATCGATAAACACTTAATCAGACTGACAAAGATAAACAGAGAGAAGATGCAAATAAATACAATCAGAAATCACAGGGGTGTTCTGGCAAGTTGAGATTATTTTATGAACCCCAAAAAGAGAAAGATTATGTTTGTAAACAAATATATTCCTCTGGGTGCAAAACACTTTGTATTGAATTCACTTGAGAGGCCTTTGTTAAGATTACTTGATAAGATCAATTTAAGGTTTTTGATTGGGCTATGTCTGTGGGCATTACTCAGGTTGAGTCCTACCCCCTTGATGGATCTGACATAAGTGGGCACTCACGCAGACAGACAGACACACAGCAAGAGAGAGATCTCATTTCTGATCCTGTCATGTGACAGAAAAGAGAAAATTCAAGAGGCTGGGCCCACATAGCTCTGTGTTAGGTGGTGGTTTCTTAAACCTAATACCCAAAGCCCTTTCTATGAAAGAAAAAAACCCAGATAAATGGAACCACTTCAAAGTTTAACACATTTGTGCTTCAAAAAAATTTGGTAAGATGGTGAAAAGGCAACCATTCCATTAGGAGAAAATTTTTGGAAACCATACATCTGATAAGGGTTTGATCTCCATGTGATATAATGAGATCATACAAGTCAATGATAAAAGACAAGCAACCCAATTTAAAAAATGAGCAAAAGACTTGAACAGAAAATTTTACAAAGAACAAATAACTAATGGCCTAAAAGTACATGAAATGATGATCAACATCACTAGCAGATCAAAACTACAATGAGATATCATTTTACATCTTATAGACTTGCCATTATTAAAAAGGCAGAAAACTTCAATTGCTGGAGAGGATGTGGAGAAATCAGAAAACTCTTTCACTGATGGTGGAAATGTAAAATAGTGTAATCTCTGTGGAGGAAAGTTTGGCTTTTCCTCAGGAAGCTAAATATATGATTTCCATATGATCCAGAAATCCTGTTACTAGGAATTTATTCAGAAGAACTGAAAGGAAGGGCACAAACAGACATTTAGACTCCTACATTCACAGCAGCATTATTCACAATTACTAAAAGATGGAAACAACCCAAGTTTCCATCAATTGTTGAATGGATAAGCATACAATGGGATATTAGTCAGCTGTAAGAAGAAACGAAGTCAGTATGCATGTTACAATATGGATAAACCTTGAGGACGGTATGTTGAGTGAAATAAGCCAGACACAAAAGGGTAAATATTGTATATTCTCAATAATATGAACTAAATATGATGAGGTAACTCATGGAATTAAAATATAGTGCATAGGTTACTAGGATATAGCATGTGGGTTGAGAAAGATTAGCTGATGCTGCAAGTATGGAGAATGTCTAATAAAGGGGATTGTAAATGTGGGGAAATGGTTAGAGTTGATGGTAACACATTATAGTGAGTATAATCAACACTGCTGATTTATAAATGTGATTGTGGGTGAAAGTGGTAGCCTAGGGAGGTTAATATCAGTAGAAAGAAAGCTAATGAAAAATCTAGGGGCTGTATAACATAGTGATTTCAGTGGTGGATGATGATTGTGGTTAATAGTGTAAATAAAAGAATGTTCTTCTATTACAAGGTGTTAAGAATTTGGCGATACATGGGAAAAAATCAACTAATGTATTGCATAGACCATAGTTAACAGTAATATTGCAGTATTTTTCAGCAATGGCAAGGATGTTATTACATCAGGACTAAGAGTCAATAATAGTGGGGTAGAAGGGGGTATGGGATTATTCTTTCTGGATTAATGAAAACGTTTTGAAATGTACTGAGCTGATGACAGCACAACTCTGTGATGAAACTGAAAGCCACTGAGTGTACACTTCAGATGGATTGTACAAGGCAGGGGACTGTATAACACAGTGAACCCCATGGTCAATCATAGACTGTGGTTAACAGTACAAATAGGAGAACATTCTCATGAACTATAACAAATATACAGTACTAAAACATGGTGTTAATGATAGGATGGTTTTTGGAAAAACACATCATATATATGCAATGGACTACAGATAGCAGTAATATTATGATGATGGTCTTTCATCATTTTTAACAATTGTGTCATAAAATTATAAGATATTGCTGATGGGGTGATGTAGGGAATCCTGTATGGTATTCATGTTTGTTTTATCTCACAACTTCTCAAATTGAAAAAGCAAAAAATGGTAGAAAAAGGCCGGGTCAGCTATTGAAATCATATAAAACATATTTTTGCTTGTAACCATACTCTTAAAGATAAATACTGATGTCATGATGAAAGTTTAAAACTGGGTTTGTTTTGAAAAATAACTTTTAAAACTACACTTTTAGTTACAAGATTGTACTTGTAACTCCCTCCATTAAAGAAATTCTGGAGCTGCCTCTGAAGTTTCTTGTAAAAATTTTTTTTTATTTTATTTAATTTTTTCCTTTTAAACTGTGTTTCTTTTTACCTCACTTTCACCAATCCTTCTTTCTTTCACCCCATAAATGTTTTTATTTTAGTTTTTGTTTATTTTCATAAGAAAAGAATGTCAGAGGAGTTATGTGTGTCACACAGGCAATGTGCTTTTTAAAAACCTAAATTTATTATTAAAAATGTTTTGGAAAATTTGAGAAACTATATACCCAATTTATTTAGCATTATATATTTTAAATATACAATTGGTCTTTGTATCATTTTTTTCCTTTTTTGTTTATATATTCTGCATCTATTTTGTTTTTGTGGTGAGAAGAGCCGAGGGGAAGAAATGTAAAGAAAAAGAATACGTGGTAGATATGAAACTTAGTAGACAAAAGCATTCGTCAAAATAATTAGGATTCCTGCAGAACTTATGCACTGCTGAGAAGCTTTGAATCATATTCTTGAGCTAGCTGATATAGTTTTATTATGCAGTTCATACTTTGTTTTTCAGGCTGGAACCCACAGTTTTCACCCAAATATCAAACACATAGTTTTTAAAAATAAATATGGTTAGACTTTCAGCATGGTAGCATAATAAATTATGAAAATGAGCTGCTCCATGAAAGCAATGAGAACTCTGGCAAAATGGTCAAATTCAGATTTTTTAGAACTCTGGAAATTAAAAAAAGTCTTTCAATAGTCAAGAGGATTTTACTCAGGAAAAACAGCTCAACCTTAATATGAACAGGGAGCTTTGTGGTATTTTTAACTTCCCATATTCCCATTCCCCTCTCCCTAGATTCATGGTATCGGAAGACCAACAGCTTCCCAACCAAAACTAAGCTTAGCATGTACAAGGAAGCAGAAATGGTTTTATAGCTCCATCGCCAGATAACTATTTTACTTATTTGGCAGAGCTCTGTGAAAGCCCCATTCACAGGACTTATCAATATTACTTGACTCTGTGTTTCCTCAATGTACACAGACCTCTACCTGGGACATTGGTTGAAAAAAATTTAGCAGTAACTGTTTAATATCATAGCTGTTTATGGTAGCAATACCATTTGGGAAAAGAAAGATGCTGAACAAAAAAATTTAAAGGGAACTCTTGGAAATTAGATGTCTTTAGGGGGCTTAGAAAAATTATGATATAGTATTGTTATTCTAGAAGGCCACACACATGTATAGGGCTGTGTGCATGCCAAGAATTGACCAGAGAAGTCACTAAACTCTTACCCTGGATCAGACCTTGAGGTCTAGACAAGCAATATGTGAAGAATGAGGCAAAATGTAAACTTCCAGAACATTGAACTTGTGCCCAACACACACAGATTCTTTCTGCAAAGACCGAGGGACTTATTGGTCCAAGGCATTTAAGAGAATTTCTTTCTAGTCATTAGCTGACCACTAACATAGCCAATCAGAGACTTCAGTGATCACATTGTCACAAATAATGCTGACTTTACAGAATTATTTGAGGAAAATCACTAAACAAACAAACAGGCAGCAACCCCAACAAAAACAAATAGCAAGAACAACAAACATTAGGGAAGGGAGGGGGTTTGAATTTCACAATTGCTTTTCTTTAAATGTCTAATTTCTAACAAAATAATCTGAAACACCCAAAAACCAGTGAATTATTACCCATACAAAGGTGAAAAATTAATAGTCAATAGCAATTGTCCCTATGGAAGCCCAGATGTACTAACTAGAAAAAATTAGCTACCATAAATATGTTCAAAGAACCAAAGAAAGCTGTATCAAAAGAATTAAAGGAAAATGTGAAAATGATCTCTTATCAAATGAAGAATTTCAATAAAGAGATATAAAGTACAAAAGAACCAAACAGAAATTCTGGAGTTGAAAAAACAAAAACTAAAATTGAAAACTTATACAACTTAACAGTATACTTGAGCCATCAGAAGAAGGAATCAGTGAACTTGAATAGGACAGAATTGAGGTTACATGGTCAGAGTAAGAAAAAGAAAAAAAGAATGAAGAATAATGAACAAAGCCTTAGAGAATTGTAGCAAACATCAAGTGTACTGACATGCACATAATGGATGTCTCAGAAGGAAAAGAGAGAAAGAAAAGAGAAGAAAGGATACTTGATGGAAAAATGGCTAAAACTTCCTAAATTTTATCAACAACAATAATCAACCCAGAAAAGAATTTCAATGAACTTCAAGCAGCATAAACGAAAAGAGTCCACACCTAGATATATCATAGACAAGCTATCAAAAGGCAAAGACTAAGAGATAGTGTTGAAATCAGCATGAAACTACTCATCAAGAAGAGGGAGCCTCAATTAGAGTAACACCTGACTTCACATCAAAACCACAGAAGCCAGAGGGCAGTAGAATGAAATATTTGTAGGCCTGGAAGAAAATAGTTGTCCAACCAAAAATTCTGTATCAAGTAAAAATATCTTTCAAAAATGAAAGCAAAATTAAAACATCCTTAAATAAACAAAAGAGAGATTTCATAAGCATATCTGTCCAATAAAAGATTACTAAAGGGAGTATTAGACAGTAATTGGAACCCACGTAAGAAATAAAGAATACCCAAGAAAAGTAATTACATAGTTAAATATTTTTAGAACTGTATAAATGTTTTTTGTTTGTAACTATTCTCTTCTCCTGTATAATTGAAAAGGAGCTGCATAAAGCAATAACTATAAAACTGTGTTAATGGGCTTATGATGTATAAAGATGCAATTTTAAAGACAAAAGCAGGAAAGAGAGAAGAAATGTAGCTATATTGGAACAAATATAGGATAATATTTGAAACTTAACTTACATTGTAATTAATCTGAAATGGATTGTTTTAGATTAAGATATTAATTGTAATCCACTGGTAACTATTAAGAAAATAGTTCAAAAATTTAGGAAAAGAAACAATAAAGGAATTAAACTGGCATGCAGTAATATATTTGTCTTACACAAAAGAAGGCAGTAATGGAGGAAGAGCAAAACAAACAAAAAAAGACATGTGAAATTTTAAAAAAAGAAATACTAAAAGAACACACACAAACCCTATCTTTTTAGTAATGGCATTAAATGTAAATTAGAAAGCAACCAACCAAAAGACAGAGAATGGCATAATGGGTACAAAAATTATCCAACAATATATTGTCTACAAGAGATACAATTTGGACTCAAAGATACAAATAAGTTGAGAATAAAAGCTGGGAAAACACATACTATGCATTCAATAACCAAAAATGATCTAGAGTGGCTTTACTAATATCAAATAAAAGAAACATTAGGACAAAAATTGTTACTAGAGACAGAAAATATATTGCCTAATGATAAAAAAGTTCACTCTGTCAGGAACATATAACAATTATAAATAAGTATGCAACTAAGAAGAAATACCCAAAATACATGAAGCCAAAACTGAAAGAACTGAAGGGATAAATAGAGAACTCAAAAATGATAGTTGAAGAGTACATACCCCAATTTCAATAATGAATCGAACAACTAGGCAGAAGATAAGAGAGAAATAGAAATCTTAAACAGCACTGCACATCAAACCTGACACCTGTAGAATACTCCAATCAACAGTAGTACAATCCATATTCTTCTCAAATGCAAATGGAACATTCTTCAGAATAGACTATATGTTAGGTCATAAAAGAAGTTTTAATAAATTTAAAAAGATTGAAATTATACAACACATGTTCTCCGTCCACAATGGAATAAAATCAGAAATTAACAATAGAAGGAAACTTTGAAATATTTGAAAATTTCACAAATATGTGTAAATAAAAACAATGAACTCTTAAATTACTAATGGGTCAAAGAAGAAATCACTGTGAAAATTAGAAAATACTATAAGAACAATTGAAATGAAAACACAGAACACCAAAACATGAGATGAAAGATAGAGAAGTGCTTAACAGGAAATTTATAGTTGCAAATGCCTATATTAAAATTGGAAAAGGATATCAAATCAATAACCTAACCTTCTAGATATTAAGAACTTTAAGAGGAAAGTAAACCCAAATAAAAGAGAAGGAAGGAAATAAAGATTGGAATAAAAATTATTGAGAAATTAGAAAACAATAAAGTAAGCCAACAAAACCAAAAGTTGAATCTTTGAAAAGATTTTTAAAAATCACACACATTTATGGACTTATAAAAGAAGAGCAAAGATACAAATTACCCAAATCAGCAATGAAAGAGAAATACCACCACTGTCTATAAAGAAATAAGGTGATTATAAGGGAGTACTATAAACAACTGTATGACAAAAAAATTAGATAAATTAGATAAAATACACAATTTCACACATGCACAAAAAAACAAAAAACTACTGAAACTGATTTAAGAAGAAAAAGAAAATCTGAAAAGAATTATAACAAGAAAGGAGATTGGATCAACAATGAAAAAAGTCCCTCAAAGAAAATTACAGCTCAGGTTGTTTCACAAGTATTACTTCGCAAATTCTTAAAACAATAGAAGAGGATGAAATGCATTCAAACTCGTTCTTTGAGGACTCTTTTACTCTGACATCCTGGAGAAAATGTATCATAAAAAACAACAACCTTATTAATATCCCTTATGAATAATGACAAAATATCCTCAGCAAAATACAAGAAAATCACATCTAGTAACATGTAAAAAGGTTTGGACACCATAACTAAGTAAGATTTATCTCGGGAATGTAGGCTTGGCTTAACATCTGAAAATCAATCAATACAACAAGCTATTTTAATAGAATGTAGGACAAAATCCATATGATCATCTCAATAGAGGGAAAATAAAGCATTTGACAAAATATAAAACCTTTTCATTATTAAAAAAAAAACATTCAACAAATGAGAAATAAAATGTTACTTGTTCATCCCAATAAAACCAGGTAACATAATACTTAATAGAGAAAGACAATATTTTCCCTAAAAGATTGCAAATAAGGCAATCTTGCCTCTTCTATTGAGTATTGCACTGGAGATTCTATCCAGGTTAATGAAACAGGAAAAAGTAATAAAATCATTCTGATAGGAAAGCAAGAAGTAAAATATATTTATTTACTGAAGACATGACCTTTTATATACATATTCCTAAGGAAGGCTCTAAAAAGCTATCATAACTAATAAATGAATTCATCAATTTCACAAGCTATAAATCAATATACAAGAATCAGTCCCAGAGGTGAAAAGTACAACTAAAATTGAAAATTTACTAAAGAGATTCAACAGTATATTTGATCTGTGAGAAGAAAGAATCAGCATACTTGAAGATATGTCAATTGAGGTTATATGGTCAGAGAAACAGAAAGAAAAACAGAATGAGTAATCCATATTATTCTAGTTTCCAAGCTGCTAAAATAAATACCATGCAGCGCTTTGGCTTAACAACAGGAAATATTCAGCTCATAGTTTCTTATTATAGAAGACTTCCTTCCTTCCAGGGTCAGAATCTTCCAGCTGGCCAGCAATCTTTGGGTTTCCTTGGCTTTTCTGCCATTTGGCAAAGCACATAGCTGTGTCTTCTCCTTTCTCTTTCAGGTTCCCTTGACTTTCAGCTCCTTGCTTTTCCCTTGGCTTCTCCTGTGTCCAATTTCCTTTTCTAATAACAACTTTAGCTTTATTGGATTAAAGCCAACCCCCATTTGTTTGGGCACACTTACCTAATAACATCTTCAAACATCTAATTTACAAATGGGTTTATAACCAGAGGATCAGGGATTGGTACCTGAACATGCCTTTTGGAGGTGTAGGGGGACATGATGCAACCCCCAACAACATGCTAACAGTGGAAAATCTGAAAATGAAATTAAGACAATTTTAAACAATAGCATCAAAATTAATAAGTTCTCAAATTATGAGGCATTAAAAGGAAAGCATGAACTGAAAATAAAGTCTTTTACAGCTCTTTCATTAGAGTCTGCTGACAAGGATGTTATTCTACCTACCCTCAATATTCTCAATAATACAACATACAACCAAAGCTAGGATTATCCCCCATTTAACAAAATAGAGTCTCATTAAAATGTAATTTCATCTCTTCAGGATATGGGTCACTCTATGGTATAAAAATATGCTATGGGGTTCCCATTCCTCACTTGAGCATAATTAGCATAAGTGGATTGTTTGAAACTTCCTGCATACATAATATTTTTAAGGGGATACACCTTGTAAAATAGATTGAAGAGCAAACTTAATACAAAAAGAGTGACTATAATACATATTTAAATTTTTAAAATCATTTCAAAATATTCTTTATAAAGTATATTTATATATGTTTCTCTATCACTCTTTCTAGGGAAATGTGAACAATAGGAACTAAGAATAAGTAAAATTATTCAAGAGAAAGTACACTTTGTCCCAAGAACTGGTAAAGATTGGTCATCACTGAAGATCATAAACAATAAGGAGGTCCAAGAGGGTGTTACAATATCATATATTAGGCCAATGCCCTGAGAGAAGAGTTGACTATACAGATATAACCTTCTCTCAGGAAATCTCTGAATGATACTTTGGTAGACAGAATAATTACTTCCTCCCCAAAATATCCATATCCTAATATCCAGAACCTGTGATTATGTTACATTACAAGATAATAGGGACTTTGAGGATGTAATTAAGTTAAAGAACTTGAGGTCAGAATATTATCCTTGATTATCCAGATGCATCTTTTAAGAGGGAGAAGGGAGGGTCAGAGTCACACAAGGAGATGTGGTGATGGAAGTAAATGTCAGAGAGATACAAGGAGGGGAATAAAAGCCCAGGAATGCAGGTGGACTCCAGAAGCTGGGAAAGGCAAGGGGATGGATTTTCCCTTAGAGCATCAGGAAGGAACACAACCCTGCCAACCTGTCCGTGAATAATAAAATAATAAATCTGTGTTGTTTTAAGCCACTAACTTCAAGGCAATAAGAAACTAATACAAAAAATATTAACAATAGTGAAAACCACAATCTACTAATAAGGTATACTAAAATAAATACTA
>PVKH010014330.1:0-16520 GCA_004027955.1 Chaetophractus vellerosus
ATTAAAACAAAAAAAATTGTGTTGTGATTAATAAATGGATTTAGTGTCAAATAGATTTGGATTGAAATGCCAGCTCTGCCATATGTTAATTGCATGGATTGGGAAGATTATTTACTCTCCTAAAGCCTCAGTTTTATCATCTATAAAATGAAATTAAAAACCACTACCAGTCAAAAAGCTGTTGTTAAGATTAGATGAGATAATGTAATGGGAACAATGACTTGTTAATTGTTAAGCTATGAACTCCCTGGACACAAGGACCAACTCTGTCCTATTTATTCTATAGCATTAGTGTCAAGCACAGTGCCTGAGACATGAGAAGAGCTCACATATTTATTGAATATTTCTTCTACAAATAACTATAGTAGTAGAAGTAAGTCTAGTCATTCACTAGGGTATCTGATAAATCCAGCACTTTAATCTTTCAAAATAGAGAACTGCTCATTGTGAATTGCTGGAGGTTTGGAGCTTCTAAAGGTAAAAAAGCACACTTTGAGAATGGATTTGCTTTATTTTAAGAAAATTACCAGTAAGCCTTCTGAGTTCTCCCACAGAAAACAAAAACAAGTTCTCAACCATTGCAAAGGATTATGAGGTTCCTTTTAAATATGAATGTAAATTCTGCTGACTGAGATATTATGTATTCTGTTCAAAAGTGAAAGTTGGATGTATATTTTCTCTCAGTTGTTCTTTTGAAAAATTAAAGTAATGGATCCAAAAACATGGATTTTGATTGGGTTATGGACAGCCCCTATATGGTGTTATTTAAGATTAAATTATTCAGGGAATATTTTATTACTTACTATTATTGCCATGTCTGGGCCATAAAGGTTAGACACACCCCATGAGTTGAGAAGGGCTGTGTCTTCTCTCAAAGGAACTGGAAACTTTAATTTGAGAGAGTCATAAAGTAGGGAGGAAAGGACCTTCCTTTCTGTAAGAAGTAGAAATATTCAAAAAACAAAAGCCATTGGGGCTAAAACTGGTGGAGGTTATTCTGGTAACTAACATGTGGATGCTTCTTAAGATCTAGGTGGAAACTGTTAGGTTGTGTTTAATTCCTATAAAACCCAAACATACCCTCTGCTATTAGCAATGTAAGGCACTGAAACTTGTATTTGTATTGCCCCTTTAACATTCAATAAAGTTTTGTAAAACATTGCAATGAGGCCTACATATATGTGGAAAATTAACCAAGGGATCTATGTGCCTGCATAGAACAAATTGATATGGGGTGAGAGCAGTTCAGAGAATCAAATGATGTAATGAGACCTGCAAGAGCACTGGGGCAAAAGTAAGGAATCCAGGTAGCAGGAAGAACTGATAAGAGACCACCAGGTTTGATTGATAAAACATGTAAGAATTCCTCAGGGAATCCCAGAAATTATTGGGAAGCAGAAAACAGTGCAAGAGTGGACCTCCTTAAATTAACTGGAATATTAAAAAGAGATGTAAAGGGCATCAGAGTTGGAATCCAGGGCTCAACTCTCTTACAAAAACAATGGAGGAAGGGCAAAAAGCTGTGAGCAAGCTGCATTGAGGGTCTGCAGGTCAGGAGAGTGCTGTGCACCATCCAGGAGGAAAAGAGAGATGAAGAGACTGAAGTGAATTGAATGACAGATCATCTGAACTTGAACAGAAAGAGAAAAGGTGGGAAAAAATGGAACAGGGTCTCAGGGAATTGAAGGACAACATGAAACACACAAACATACATGTTTTCAGTGTCCTTGAAGGGAAAGAGAAGAGAAAAGGGGCAGAAAGAATATTTGAGGAAATAATGAGTGAAAATTCCCAACCTTTATCAAAGACATAAATATCAATATCCAAGAAGGACAATGCACTCCAAACAGAATAAATCCTAATAGACCTACACCAAGACACCTACTATTCAAAATGACAAATACCAGAGATAAAGAGAGGATTCTGAAAGCAGCAAGAGAAAAGTAAAGGAAGCTCGATGAGACTAAGTGCCGATCTCTCAACAGAAACCATGGAGTTCAGACTTATGGGAAGATGGAGGATTAGAGAGACACAGGACTCCCTTATCTCCCAGAAAAATAGCTAGAGGATAAGCAGAAATGGACTGAAAAAAAAAATGTTTCCGCATTTAGGGCACCAGGGGAAGGCTGGGCACCACCTAGAAGAGAGAGGGACAAAGGAAAAGAATCTTGATAGGAAAACTCTGTGAGTAAACACTGCAGCTGTAGCTGCTGGGGCCCATCCCCCCAAACTGAAAGCAGACAGCTTTGAATTCTCCAGCCTCTGGCCTGTGCCTATGGATGGAGGGGGCTGCAGGGGTCCATTTCCCTAGGAAAGGGAAGAGAGAGATGCAGCCTAAGTCTGATTCTGCTTTAGGCCAACAAATTTGGCCTGCTATATCCCACAAGCCCTTCTAGGCTGGGTGGGGCCATGCCATTGTTTGCTCTGGGAGCCAGCAGGGGACTAAAAAGATCCGAATATCACTAACACTCTCCCTATCGGGACTAGTTGTTGAGGATGCAGAGAGGAGTGGAATTATTTTCTATCTGGGAAAAGGGAGCTGCTGGCAAAGTTTGGAGAACAACCTCTAAAAGTTTGGTTTTCTAGGCTCTGAAAAGCCTTGAGGCAGGATCCTCTGTCACATTGTAATGGTCGATGTTGCTGCAAACACATTCCAACAAGGGTTTGAAATGAGAGGACAGCTGAAGAGCACCAACTGCTGGTGAATCAAGTAAGTTAGTAAATAAATGAGAGGCTTTTTCTGGCTTTTATGTCCTCCCTCTCTAAGGCCCTTGCAAGTGGGTTCACAACCTATTACTGGGTCCATGGTCCAGTGTGAGGAACTAAACAGAGATAATCCTAAAGAGCTAAAACAGGTTGAACCAAGAATCAAAGAACAGCAGTAACACAGAGCCTCCTACCACTAAATCCCTATACAAGAGAAAGAAATTGAGCTTCAGAGTAAATTCACCATCATAATCAGATGCCTAGACATCAGCAAAAAGTTACAAGCCATACTAAGAAAATGGAAGATATGGCCCAAGCAAAGGAATATATCAAAGTCCTAGATAAAATTTGAAACAACTAATCAATGAAGTTCATGTAAATCTCTTAAATCAAATCAACAAGTAGAAAGATATTATGGCTGGGGCCGGCTGTATAGCCCAGTGGATAAGGGCGCCGGTACACCACATGGGAGGTCCCAGGTTCGGTTCCCGGGGACCTCTCCGAGCGGGCAGACCGCCTGAGAAGGCAAAGCCGCCATGGGCGGGGCAGAGCCACCGTGGGCAGGGCAAAAAAAGCCGCCATGGGCAGGGTGAGCCTCCTGTGAACGGAACAAAGCCTCCTGCAAATGGAGCAAAAAGCCACCTGGGAATGGAAGCAGACGAGCCCACAAGCGGGGCAGAGCCAACTGCGCGGTGACCTGGCTCGGCACGTCACCGCAGTGGGGGGAGACAGAGCAGACACAGAAGAACACAGAGAAATGAGCACAGCAAGAGCAAGCAGAAAGGGGGGGGATATGCAACCAAAAAAAAAAACAAAAAGAAAGATATTATGGCTGAAGAGATAAAGGACATTAAGAAGACACTGGGTGGGCACAAAGAAGAACTTGAAAACTGGAACAGAAAAGTAACAGAGCTAATGAGAATGAAAGACACAATAAGTGAGGTAAAAAAAAATGCATTAGAAAAAAAAAGAAAGGGGGCCGGCTGTAGCTCAATTGGTAGGGCGCCGGTTTGCCACATGGGAGGCCCCGGGTTCAGTTCCCGGGGCCTCCTTGAGTGGGCAGACCGCCTTGAGAAGGCAAGCCACCGCGGGCAGGGCAAGCCGCTGTGGGCAGGGCAAAGCCGCCATGGGCAGGGCAAGCCGCCACAGGCAGGGCAAGCAGCCCACAAGCGGGCAAGGCTGCCGCGCAGTAAACTGACTCAGCGGGTCACCGCAGCAGGGGAGATGAGCGGACACAGAAGAGCGCAAAAATGAACACAGCAAGAACAAGCAGAAAGGGGGGGAATATGTAATAAATAAAAAAACCTTAAAAAAAAAAACATATTGAGGCATAAAACACCACACTCAAAGTGATAGAAAAAAGAATAAGTGATGCAGAGGACAAAACAGCTGAAATTGGAGAGAGAAGAACAGAGAGAGAAAAGAATGGAAAAAATTGAACAGGGGCTCAGGAAGTTGAATGATAAGATGAAGCACAACAACATACATGTCATGTGTGTTCCATAAGGAGAAGAGAAGAGAAAAGAGGCAGAAATGCACAACGATGTTCATAGTAGCATTATTCAAAATTGCCAAAAGGTAGAAATAACCCAGGTGTTCATCAATTGATTAATGGATAAATAAAGTGTTGTGCACATGTATGATGGAATATTATGCAGAAGTAAGAAGAAATGAAGTCGTGAAGCGTATGACAACATGGCTGAATCTGAAGGACATCACGTTGAGTGACGCAAGTCAGACACAAAAGGACAAATACTGTATCATGTGCTATTAACTACATATATTGTGTAAACTCATGGAGTTAACTAGACTATAGGTGACCAGAAAATAGAATGAGGTTACAGAATGGAAAGCTGAGGATTAATTTGTGCAGAATTGGTTAAAAGGTTGTTCATAAATCTTTGGAAATAAATAGAAATGGTGAAAGCACATCATAGTGTTTGTAACTAGCAAAGCTATTGTATGTATATGACAGTGGTTGAGAGGGAAAGTCTAAGGTCATGTATATTACTAGAAGGAAAGTTAAAAAATGTAACATGGGGTTGTGTAGCATAGCAAAGCCTCATATGAAATATGATTGTGGGTAATATTCCATATATAAGATTGTTTTACTTTGACTCTGAACAAATGTATGTTAATGTTACAATATGTTAGTACCAGACCGAATACAACCAAAGCAAAATATGGACAATATAATATAGTAATATATTAATAAACTTCCACTAAGGGTAAGTGAAAGAAACTAGGCAAAGGTACTACATATTGTTTGACTCCATCTATACAAAATATAAATAAAAATAAATTAGAAAGATGGTAACAGAATAACATCTATGTATGGCAGGGAGGCATAGTGAGACTGAGAAGTGATTATTAACAGGAAGAGCTTTTTTTGTTTTCCTATTTTTTGTTTATTATTATTGGAATAACAAATATCCTTTATTAATGATTGAAGTGAAAATGCATAACTATGTGATTATACTAAATACCATTGATTGTACACTCCAGATTGATGGTATGCTTTATTTATATGTATCAAAAAATAGAGTTTTGTAAAAACAAAAATGGAAACCATGGACATAAGAAGCCATGGTACGATGGATTTAAGTTTCTGAGAGAGAAAAACTGCCAGCCAAGAATTCCTTATCTGGAAAAGCTGTCCTTCAAACATGAAGATGAGTTTAAAATCTTCACAGACAAAAAAAAAACCTCAGAGAGTTTATTACCAAAAGACTGGATTTACAAGAGATACATTCTAAAGGGAGTGCTGCAAACTGAATGGAAAAGACAAGGATGAAAGACTTGGAGAAGACTGTAGAAATACAGATATTAATTAAGGAAAAGGATAAAAAGACAGACAATAGTAAAATATGACAACAGAAAGTCAAAGGAATAAATGGATGAATAAATAATACCTTTTCAGTAATAACATTGAATTTTACTGGATTGAACACCCCAATCAAAAGGCATAGACTGACAGAATGGATTTTAAAAATGTGAGACATCTATATGTTGATTACAGGAGATTCACATTAGAAGCAAGGACAAAATCCAGCTGAAAGTAAAAGGTTGGAAAAAGATATTCAATGAAAATAGTAACCAAAAAAGATCTGAAGTAGTGATATTAATATCATACAAAATAGATATTAAATGCAAAACTCTTATAAGAGATGAAGAAGGTCATTATATATTAATAAAAGGGGCAATTCAACAAGAAGAAATAACAATCATAAATATTTATACACCTAACCTGGGTGCCCCAAAATACATGAGACACACACACTGGCAAAACAGAAAGGACAAATAGATGTCCCAACAATAATAGTTGGAGGCTGCAATACACCACTCTCAGCATTGGATAGAACATCTGGGCAGAGAATAAATAAGGAAACAGAGAGCTTGAATAATATGATAGATGAACTAGACCTAACAGACATTTAAAGAGCATTATACCCCAAAAGAGTTGGATATACCTTCTTCTCAAATGCTATGGACCCTTCTCCAGGATAGAACATATGTTGGTGTACAAGATAGGTCTCAATAAATGTGAAAAGACTGAAATTATACAAAGCACTTTCTCTTATCATAATAGGTTGAAGCTGGAAATCAATAACAAATGGAAAAAGGGATTAAACAACACACTTAAATAATCAATGAGTCAAAGAAAAAATTGCAAGAAAAATCAGAAATATCTGTGAACAAATGAAAATGAGAACACACATATCAAAATCTATGGTCTACACCAAAGGCAGTGCTGAGAGGGAAATTTGTAGCTCTCAATGCAATAAAAAAGAAAGAGCTAAAATTGAAGACCAAACAGCACACCTGGAGAAACTGGAAAAAGAAGAGTGAACTAATCCCAAAGCAAACAGAAGGAAAGAAATAATAAAGCTCAGAGCAGAAATAAATGAAATTGAGAAGAACAAAGCAATAGAGAAAATCAACAAAACCAAATTTGGTTCTTTGAGAAGATCAACAAAATTGAAAAAATCCTTGCTAGACTGACAAAGAGAAAAAGAGAGACGATGCAAATAAATAAAATTAGAAATGAGAGGGGAAACATTACCACTGACCATGCAGGAAAAAAAAGAGATCATAAGAGGATACTATGAACAACTGTATGCCAACAAACTAGAAAACATAAGTGAAATTGAATAATTCCTAGAAATACACGAACAACCTATTCTGACCTTAGAAGAAATAGATGATTTCAACAAACCAATCACAAGTAATGAGATTGAAATAGTCATCAGAAACCTCCCAAACATGAAAAGCAGAGGACCAGATGGCTTCACAGGTGAATTCTACGATTTAGTCAAATAATATTTAAAACTAATCTTGCTCAAATTCCTCCAAAAAATTGAACAGGAGAGAACACTACCAAACACATTTTTGAAGTCATCATTACCCTAATACCAAAGCCAGACAAAGATACTATGAAAAAAAGAAAATTATAGACCAATTTCTCTAATGAACATAGAAGCAAAAACCCTCAGAAAAATACTTGCTAACTGAATCCAAATGCATATCAAAAGAATTATAAGTACAACCATCAATATAAATGGTGTAATGGTCTGTCTTCCTTCAGTAGGCACTGCCCATGACTCAGGGGATTCGTGCTGCTCTTTTAGAGAATGTAGCAGGACTTCCCTGGATGGGAATTCAATATTCTTTCAGTTATTGTGTGGGTCTCCATGCACCAAGACAATGCCCCTTGACCACTTGAACACATTCATATGCCGTAGAGGCATGTCCCAGGTGCACCACTCCTCACACATCTTCCTATCACCAACACCCTGTACCAGTGATCCTCCCCTGACACAGTTGTGACTCTTCTGTGATCCAAAATTTCCCCAAAAACAAAGCCAAAAAATAAACAAATAAAAAGAATAAGAAAATAATATAATAAATAATAAATAAAATACAAAAATAAAAAATAAAGAGTAATAGTAAAATTAATTTTTCGTTGTATCTTTTATCACTGTAAGATCTGCTATATTTTTCATACAGTGACAATTTCTTCTGTGTGTTCCCCCAGTGTCTTATTTTTTTTCATTTTATCTTCAAAGAAGCTTTAGGTTACAGAAAATTCACATAGAAAATACACCCGAACTCCTCCTACTCTCCCCTATTAATAACATTTTGCATGGGTATGGTACATTTGTTACAATTGATGTACAAATATTGAAGTATTGCTACTAAACATGGTCAGGTCAATGGCTTACATTATGGTTTACATTTTGCACTGTATCATTTTATAGGTTTTGACAAAATTTTAAATGCCCTGTATCTGAATTGCAAGATCATGCAGAACAATTCCAATGTCCCAAAAATGCCCTATGTTTCATCTATTCTATTCTTCCCTCTCCCTCCCCTCGGAACCTATGGTAACCACTAAGTTTCAATTTTTGGAGAATAACATTGCTAGTGACATGATATTATTAATAATATTGAGGACTTGACATATCGGTCTGTTTTTTTTATTAGACATTGCCTAGGTACTTGAGAGATTCTTGCCCTCTAATTGAGAACATAGCAAGACTCCCCAGGATGGGAGTTTAATATATTCTTGTTTATTGTGTGGGTCTCCACCCACTGAGATAACATACAATGACAAGATGAACAATTTCATATTCCATAGAGGCCTGCTCCAGGCACACCCCTATCTTGCATATCCCACCAACCCCCAATGCCCTGCCATATTTGCCAAAAGAACATTCCCACTATTGTAGTTTTAACCACAGACCAACAAATCCCCAGAGTTCACCTGTTCCTTCCTCTAGCCCTCCCCACAGTTCCATGGATAGTCAAACCCAAGCCCCCACACACACTCCCCCTCACATTCCTGCACCCTCAAACCAAATCACAACACTACACAACTATCACCCGCATTCATTGCCCAATCACCCCCTTCCACCTAATAGTAGATTTTGCCCATATTGAGCATTGGTTCACCACTCTCCACTCCCTTTCTGTCTCCTGATAACCTATCTTCCAGACTCTAGCTCTGTGAGTCTGCTCAATTTGCTTAAGTCATGTCAGTGACATCATGTAATATTTGTCTTTCAGTGCCTGGCTTACTTTACTCAACATAAGGTCTTCAAGATTCATCCATGTTATCCTGAGTGTTAATACTGCATTCCTTCTTACAGCTGAGTAATATTCCATTGTATGCATATACTACAAATTGCTTATCCATTCATCTGTTGATGGACACTTGGATTGCTTCCAACTTCTTCCAATAATGAATAATGCCGCTATGTACATTGATTTGCATATATCTGTTCATGTCCCTGCTTTCAGTTCTTCTGGGTATATACGCAGAAGTGGGATTGCTGGATTATATGGCTGTTCTATAGTTAGCTTCCTGAGGAACCGCCAAACTGTTCTCCACAATGGCTGCACCATTCTACATTCCCAGCAGCAGTGGATAAGTATTCCCTTTCCTGCATATCCTTTCCAACATTTGTAGTCCTCTGTTTTTTTAAAAAACGGCCGCTCTAATAGGTGTAAGATGATATCTAACTGTAGTTTTGATTTGCATTTCCCTAATAGCTAGTGTTGTTGGGCATATTTTCATGTGTTTTTTTAGCCTTTTGTATTTCATCTTTGTAGAAGTGTCTATTCAAATCACTTGTCCATTTTTTAAAAATAGGTTGTTTGGCTTTTTATTTTCAAAATGTACGATTTCTTTATATGTGCTGGATATTAGGCCCTTAATGGAAAGATGGTTACAAAATATTTTCTCCCATTGAGTAGGCTGCCTTTTCACTTTCTTGGCAAACTCCTTTGAGGTGCAAAAGTTTTAATTTTGAGGAAGTCCCATTTATCTATTTTATCTTTCATTGCTCGCACTTTGGGTGTAAAGTTTATGGAACCATTTCATACTACAAGATCTTGTAGATGCTCTGTTACATTATCTTCTAGTAGCTTTATGGTCTTGGCTCTTAATTTAGGTCTTTGATCCATCTTGGGTTTATTTTTTTTTAAATAAAACATGAGATGGTGATCCTCTCTCATTCTTTTGGATATGGATATTCAGTTCTCCAAGCACCATTTGTTGAAGAGGGTATTCTGTCCTAGTTGAGTGGGCTTGGTGGCCTTGTTGAAAATCAGTTGACCATATATGTGAAAATCTATATCAGAACTATCGATACTGTTCTGTTGGTTGGTTTGTCTATCCTTGTGCCAATACCATGCAGTTTTGACCACTGTAGCTTTGTAGTATGCTTTAAAAGCCCATATTGATGGCTGTACATATGAACCTTTTCTTGTGAAAATGAAACTTAGCCTAGTATTATATATTGTCTAAGAGTTGCCTCTTGAAAGCCACCTTGTTGCTCAAACATGGACTTTCTCTAAGCCAAACTCAGCATACAAATGCAGTACCTTTCCCCTGGCATGGGATATGATTCTCAGGAATGAACCTCCCTGGCACTTAGGAATTATTACCAAGCACTGACTAGTGAAGAATCTGGAAAAAGAGCTTGACCTAAAGGGGAAAATATTAAATACAAGTGAATTTTTATGGCTGAGAGATTTCAAAGTGTGTCAGAAGGATATTCCAGAAGTTACGCTTATGTACATCTTAGCAGGGTTTCTATGACTGCCACAGTAAACAGTGTCTAAAACAGCAGGGTTCTAGGGACCTCCAGACACTATAGGCAGGGCAGGCAATCTCAGAAATTCGGCACCCTGTCAATGGGCCTTACTTTGGAAAATATGCCCCCCAATGTTACAGTGTCAAATTCATTTATAATTTCCCTACCCATGGCTCTTCTTCCCCTTTTATTTGAACCTATAATTAGCACTATACTTGCTAAATATATGTCCCAGTTCTTAAATCTTTGGTCTGTTCATATGCCGGTTGAGCCCTGAACTTCAGCAGAGTTGCAATACCTACTCTCCAGTTCATCAGACTCACTCAGGACAAATAACAAAAGGATGATGATGGACAACACCCATTCCAGGCAGCAAAGAGTGTCTGCAACTGCAAGCAATACAGTTTCATCCATCTGGCCCATGAGATCTAAGTTCCCTCTCAATTGGAGGCAGGGTAGGCATCACCATTCCAAAATCCTCAAGATTGAAGAATATAAGAACATAATGTGGGAAAGCAACTAGGGACTAAAGTAGACTGATTATTTTTCTAGAAATGGAAGAACTTGCATCATTGACATAAAAGCAGTGGCCACCACAGTTTCTGAGGGAGGAAGAGGGAAAAATAGGTGCAACATGGGGCCATTTTTGGGACATTGGAATTGTCCTATATGACATTGCAATGATGGATACAGGCTGTTATACATTTTGTCAAAACCTATAAAATTGACCAGGGCAAAGTGTAAACTATAATGTAAACTATATTCCTTGGTTAGTACTATGCTTCAATATGTGTTCATCAATTGTAACAAATGTACCACACTAATGAAAGATCTTGTTAATATGGAAAGTGTGGGAGGGACAGGGGGTATGGTATATGGGAATTCCCTGTATTTTTTATGTAATATGTAATCTAAAGCTTCTTTAAAATTTTTTTAAATTTTAATTATAGACCATGATCAAGTGGATTTTATCCCAGGTATACAAGACTGGTTCAACACAAGCAAATAAATTATTGTCATACACCACAATAATAAATTGAAAAGGAAAAATCACATGATCCTCTCAATTGACACAGAAAAGGCATTTGACAAAATACAGCATCCTTTCTTGATGAAAACACTCTAAAGAATAGGAATAGAAGACTTTCTCAACATGTTAAAGTGCATATATGAAAATCCCACAGCTAACTTGGTACTCAATTTTGAAAGACTGAAAGCTTTCTCGCTGAGAATGGGAATAAGGCAAGGATACCCACCATCAGCAGTTATTCAATATTGTGCTAGAAGTTCTACCCAGAACAATGAGGTAAGACAAAGAAATAAATGTCACCCAAATAGGAAGAAAGAAGAAAAAAATTCTCTATTTACTGATGATATAACCTTATACCTAGAAAATCCTGAAAATTCACAACAAAGCTACTAGAATAGACAAGTTCAGCAAAGTGGTGGGATACAAAATTAATATGCAAAAATCAGTGGTGTTTCTATACATTACTGATGAGCAATCTCAGGAGGAAGCCAGTAAAAAAATTCCAAACAATAGCAACTAAAAGAATCAAATACTTAGGAATAAACTTAACCAAATACACAAAGGACCCCTATTCAGAAAACTACAAAATATTGTTAATAGAAATCAAGGAAGACCTAAATAAATGGAAGGACATTCCATGATCATGGATTGAAAGACTAAGTATCAGGAAAATATCAATTCTACCTAAACTGATTAACAGATTCAACACAATCACAATTAAAAATGCCACTTCCTTTTTTTTTACAAAACTGGCAAAGCCAATTAACAAATCTGTTTCAAAGGGTAAGAGGCCCAAGAATCCAAAACTATCTTTAAAAAGAAAAACCAAGTTGGAAGACTCTCACTTGCTAACTTTAAAGCATATTACTTTACCTACAGTGGTAAAAACATCATGGTACTGAAATAAAGATAAACATATTAATCCATGGAATCAAAATGAGAATTCAGAAATAGACTTTCATATATATGGAGAAGAGATATTTGACAAGACTACCAAACGCACCTACTGGGTCAGAACAGTGCATTAAAGGAATGTTGCTGGGAGAACTGGATATCCATAGCTAAAAGAAAGAAAGTTTTATGTAATCATACGTTACATAAAAATTAACTCAAAATGGAGCAAGGACCTAAATATAAAAGCTAGAACCATAAAACTCCTAGAAGAAAAGCTAGGGAAGCACCTGCAAATCTTGTGGTGGTTTTTTTCAACTAAACCCAAAGCAAAAGCAATGAAAGAAGAAAATTGATAAATGGGACCCCTTCAAAATTAAACACTTTTGCGCCTCAAATGACTTTGTGAAAATGAAAATGCAGCCTACTCCTTGGGAGAAAATTTTGGGAAACCACATAACTGATAAGGGTTTTATTTCCATGTTACATAAGGAAGTCACACAACTTGATATGACAAAAATTGATTGATAAAAAGACAATCAACCCAATTAAAAAATGGGCAAAAGACCAACCGAAATTTTTCCAAATAAGAAATACAAATGGCTAAAAGGCACTTGAAAAGATGGCCCAAACCACTAGCTATTAGGGAAATGCAGGTCAAAACTACAATGACATATCATTTCATACCTTACATTATGGCCATTACTAAAACACACACACAAACAGAAAACTGCCATGCTGGAGAGGATGAGGAGAAATAGGAAAATTCCTTTATTGTCTTTGGGAATGTAAAATGGTACAGCCTGTTTTGAAGGCAGTTTGGCTGTTCCTCAAGAAGCTAAATATAGAATTGCCATATGATCTGGCAGTCTCATTACTAGGAATATAATCAGAAGAACTGCATTTTCACACTGATACTCATAGAGGCATTATTCACAATTGCTAAAAGATGGAAAATACCCAGGTGTCCATCAACTGATGAATGGATAAACAAAATGTGGAATGTACATATGATGAACTACTATACAGTTGTAAGACAAAATAAACTTGGGATGCATATGACAACATGGATGAACCTTGAGGACATTATGTTGAGTGAAATAAGCCAGATACAAGAAGACAAATATTGCATGGGCTCATTAATATGAACTAAATACAATGAGTTAACTCATAGAGTTAATCTATAGAGTATAGGTTGCTAGGGGATAGAATGTGGGTTGGGGGTGATGCTGAATGTATGTAGAACGTTTAATAAGGATGATTCTAAATATGGGAAAATGGTTAGCATTGATTACCATCACATTATAGTGAGTATGACTAACACTGCTGATTTATTAATGTGATTGTGGCTGAAAAGCATAGTCTAGGGAGGTGAATGCCAAATGAAAGAAAGAGGATAATCTAAGGAAAATATAATAGTGATTTTGGTGGTGGATGATGAGTGTGGTTAATAGTACAAATACAAGAATGTTCCTCTATTGCAAGGTGTTAAGATTATGGAGATACATGGGGAAAATACAACTTACGTAACATACAGACTACAGTTAACAGTAATATTCTAATATTTTTACAGCAAAAGCAAAGAAGGTACTATATCAATGCTAAGATCAATAACATGGGGATGTAAGAGGGTATGGGATTTTTCTTTTTGAACTAATGAAAACATTGTGAAATGGACTGAGCAATCACAGCAAAACTCTGTAATGAATCTGAGAGCCAGTGAGTGTACACTTTGGATGGGTTGAACAAGGCAAGGGACTGTATAACACTGTGAACCCTTGGGTGAATGATGGACTATGGTTAACAGTGCAGATCTGAGAATGTCCTCTCATGAATATAACAAATATACAATACCAATACACAGTGTTTATAATAGGATGGTTTGTGGGGAAAATACACTAAATATAAGCTATGGACTATTGATAGCAGTAATATGATGACAATGTTCTTTCATCGTTTGTAACAAATGTATCACAACAATGTAAGGTGTTGGTGGTGAGGTGCTGTATGAGAATCCTGTGTGGTATGCATGATTGTTTTGTTAACTCATAACTTCTCAAATAAAAAAAAAAGATGCAACCTATTTTGCATTACAAGTGGTGAGATCTGGGGACGCATTTGTAACATTATGTTCATCTTAGCTTCCAGGAAGTTTTGAGCTGAAAGTATTGCTTAATTAATTATAGTAATAATCACATCTGGAATTCATAAAATCCTTAGGAGGTACCGGGACTGGAAATCCAAGTACAGATACTTCTCCCATGTTAAATGGTTTAAATCTTTATTATGATGAAATCTTTGTGTGTAAACCAAGGGGATCTGGTTTGTGCATAAACTGAGATTTAGACATGCCAAGACATGTGCCTTGAGCTGGAGGGCAGTCTGCCAGGAGTCTGCTTACGTGAGGGACGAGGGAGACTCCTGAGGAAGATGGAGTCAGTCACAGGTTTTTCCCAAAGAACAGAGTTGGAGGGCAGAAGTGTCTGTGGGTACAATTGCTTTCTCACTTGTGTTAGTCATTGTTTCTGCTTCCCTCAACATGTGTCTAAGTCTTGTAGGGGGTAATGGTAAGTAAAACCAGAAAAAAAGAGTTGTTTTAATAAAACTCCTGCATGGGGAGAAGCAGCACTTCTTTAGTTCTCTCTATACCATGTCAGATCCCCCTACCTTTGGCTTATCAAGGATTCCAGCACATTCTCCATGGTGTCCACTTGGAGAGAGTGGTCCTTTGTGGGAGATGGTTTTAGAGCCTAGCAGCAGAGACTAACAAGTGAAGAGTAGCTGTGAAAAGCAGCTACAGGGGTGCCTGGAAGGCACAGAAATACAGAGAAGAAACTACGTTGGGGCCTGGTAAATAGAGCAACACCCAGCCTGAGAAGCAATACCTGATAGACATTGGCAGTACGGAGCAGAAGGGGTAATGGTACCCAAAAGTGTTGATGTTACCAATATGATCAGCAGAACCAGCAAAGGCAGCCATGTGCTCTATGAGAACAATGATTAGACTCATTTATGAGCATGTATGAGAATTCTCCTGATGAGTCTTAGAACATGTGGGAAAGGAATCTTTTCAGGGGACTAGAGCAAGAACCAAAGTAACAGAGATTGTATTTAATGCTAATGATATCAGTAGTGTGATGGCTAGGCTAATGTGTCAAGGTAATTGTGCCCAGCTGTTGGGTCCAGCAAGCCTGGGGCTAATTGCATCTGCATCGATCAGCAAGATTGGATGAAGAATGGATGATGCTGTTATCCATTCAGTTGACTGCTTATAAAAGGGAACTGATTTCAACATTCGGAGAGAATTTCCCAGCTCGTCCTTTGACAGCAAACTTCTCCCAGGAACTCATCGAGGACCCTTCATCAGTCTTTCATCGGAGCCCCTGGCTTGCAGCCTGCCGGCGGAACCTGGACTTGTGTATCCCCACGGTCACGTGAGAGACTCTTATAAAATCTTATATTTTTAACAGAGATCTTGTGTTGATTCTGTTTCCCGAGAGAACCCTGACTAGAACAAGTAGGAAGCATTTATTGTAAATAAAATATTGTGTAGTTTTAAATATGAATATCCTTACTTTACAGACAAGAAAAACTGAGGCTCATAAAGGTTGAATTACATTTTAAAGCAAAGTTGAGAAAGGAATTCAAGTTTTCTGATGTATTTTCAATACTTTCTACTATACCATAGCAGTTTCAAATGATTCAAATACTTTTTATACTGGTATTTGATACCCAAGTCCTTTTTAAAATTAGATGATATGTGAATTAATAAATTTCTCATTTTTCTTTATGTCAGATGCAATATATCTCATACTCTCCATGGAATTTATTTATTAAAACGTATTTATTTATTAAATTTATTCATTGAAATATATTGAATTTCTTTATTTGTAGAGATATTTACTAAATTTTAGGTTAGTATATCTATTCCAAAATCTGGCAAGACATAAGAAGATACATTGCTTTTAAAAAGAAAAGATTACTGGAGATTTTTAAGAAGCATAAAACAGTTCTTTTACTGTTTTTCAAAAGCTACCTTTGAAAAAGCCATTCAAGCAAGATAGTGACATGGGACTGGAGAGGTTCAAAACCATGAGACTTGCCAGGGTAGTCCAGGAAAACTAAAGCAGGTATCAGATTAAATCCACAAGCAAAGAGACAGCCAAGGTCAAGAACTGGAAACTTGCCAGATGCTGAGCAGAATGGATGCCAGAGGAGTAGCCAAAGGAACAAGCCAAGAATTATTAAGTAGAGAAAGCAACAGAGGTAACAAGAGACAAGAACCTAGGAAGCAT
>PVKH010014331.1:0-16522 GCA_004027955.1 Chaetophractus vellerosus
CTGAGAAGCCGGAAAAGGAATGGGAAAACTTCAAGGAAACTTGGATGCTGCAGGGAGGTTTTTTGCTCAGCTGACTGTTCTCAATTCAAATGTAACATAAATTGGGTTTAGCAATAAGTTCTGGGATACATAAAGGAATTTTCTGCTGAAAGCAGTTTCAAACTTGGCATAGTTGAGTACTTTTAAGAATGTGCCCAGGTAGAGGTATATTTACTAACACTTTAAAAAGAAAAGCCATAAATAGTAACAAATAATACCCAAAGGGGCAAAGCCCCAAAGTGTGTATATCTATTGCAGGTGATGTGTCACACTGATGGAGGATGTATATGTGGGAGGTTGTGGGAGGTATAGGAGGCGGGGCATATGGGTACTCCTAAAATTTCTGTGTAACATTTATGTAAATTGATGCATCCTAAAAAATTTTTTTTTAATTTAAAAATTAAGAAATACCCAAAGGGAATCTCCTTATTAATGAAATGTTCCTGGGGGCACTTACCATTGCCTAGTTCCCAAGAAATGTTATAACTCCTGGAAGAACAGTAGTCCAGGAGCAACTGAGCATTAGAGCTGTTCCACTGCAAGTCTGCTGTTCTTAGTAATGCATTTAGGCCAAAGATCAGGTCCAGTCCTGAGCAATTTGCAAACGTATAAAGCATATCCACTGAGCTTTCTAAAAGAAAAACATTGCAATGTAATAGTTATTAGTTGGCACCAAAGTAAAGAAAGCCTGAGAGGTGCTCTTCATAATGACTAACAATTTCTGTTGTCAGTTCCAGTCCTACCAAGTGACTATAATTATGTCTAAGAGACAACAAAATTAGACTGGCTAATTAAAAAAAAAAAATCAATCTGACTTCATTGCCTCAGCTGTTGAATCAAATCCCACAGAAGGTACCAGAAGCTTTGGTCTGGCACTCAGGTTTTATTCAAGTGACTTCAGGTGAATTGGGGAAACCACATTTGATAACTCGGTGCTCAACATGAATTGACCAGACCTTCATTAGTCAAAATAAGTCTCACTCATAATAATCCAAATATCTCCATGCACAAACAGCTACAAAATATTTTGGTAAATTTAATTATATTTAAAACAATTTTCTGAAAATGTCCTGTATGTGAGTATTAATTTTAAAAGAATCTAATTTTACATTTAAAAATTGGCCATGAGCAGATCTGTGGTTTCCAAACTATGTGGCAAGAGACCGGGGAAGCCACAGTGAATAAATGGATATGGTTGTCAGATTTAGCAAACAAAAAACAGGAACCTAATTAAATTTGAACTTCAGACATATAAAGAATAATTTGTAGTGTAAGTACGTCCTATGCAGTATTTGGTACATACTTACCCCCCCCCAATATTGTCTTTTAAATATGAAATTCAAATTTAACTAGGCATCCTGCATTTTATTAATATCTGACTACTCTACTTACAAGAGCATGCAGGATTGTTTAAATTTTCACATGAAACCATCAACATCTGTTAGACAGGATGGGAACTATTAGTATATTATTTGGGCCTAATAAATTAATCATCTAAACTGTTAGGTATTTCTTTTGAAATAGGTGCACAGTGAAAAAATTACTGAGTCACTAAGAAGCCATAAAAGTTTGGGAACTTGTGTATTTGACTTTTATTTTAAACCATTCGCTTGCCCTTAATCACTTTTGCATGTGGCAATAATGTAGTTTTGTGTTGTCTTTAAATCAATTACGTGTGTAATAACTCCTTGTGATTTTCATGTATATTTAAAGTTGTTGAACTCTTGAACTCTCCTAGTTCAAAATAATCCCTACCTAACTATCTATTTGGCAAATTTATACCCTTGCTCCTTAACAGTAGTTTCAGTTGTTCCTAATCTTCAGCCTGACTTATTTGTATAATCATAACAATAAAACCCTGGACTTAATGAACCTATAAAGGCTGAGGTGCAGAAAGGACTCGAGCAATCTGCTTTGGGGGTTTTTGATATTTCCTGTGTTACCCACTTTCACAAAACCATTGCTGATCAAGGAGTGACAGACATTAGGGTTTGAAATGTTCTCCCGAGTCCTGTGGCCCAGCTGGATTTTGGAACTAGGACAGCATGGAGCCTTTGGGATCAATGAGTCTTTCTCTATTCCCCGCCCCCTTTTCGTAATGAGGAAACTGAGACCCAAAGAAATGAAATGACTTGCCCAATATAGTAAAGCTGCTTGGTAACAGTGCCATTGCCAGAACCTTTTATAAAGTGGCGACTCGGGGCCGGCTTGATAGCCCAGTGGATAGGGCACCAGCATACCACATGGGAGGCCCTGGGTTCGATTCCCGGGGACCTCTCCTAGCGGGCAGACCGCCTTGAGAATGGCAAGCCGCCATGGGCGGGCCGGAGCCGCCGTGGGCAGGGCAAGAAGCTGCCACGGACAGTGCAAGCGCCGCCACGGGCAGGGCAGGTCGCCCGCGGATGGAGCGCAGCCAGCCACCCGCGAACTGAAGCAAGCGCTGGCCGTGAACGGCCGCAGAGACCGCCCACAAGCGGGGAAAGCCGCGCCTGCGCAGTGACCACTCTCGGCGCATCGCCGCAGCGGGGGGAAGGGGAGATATGTAATAAAATAAATAAATCTTTAAAAAATAAAAATAAAAAAAAATAAAGTGGCGACTCAACTGCCTTTTTGACAACTGTATTTAGGCTTATCTATTGCAAAATCATATTGTGGAAAGTGCCCTGCACCAGGAGTCACCAGACCTGGGTGATTCAGATAGGCTATCTGCTCAGGGGAAATAACTTCATTCTACACCAGCTTCAGTTATTGATCACGATCCTGGAACAACCACCATCATTCTGCCTACCCCACATAACTGAGGTTTAAACAACATACGTGAAAACTGTTTGTAAACCAGAAAGAGGCATAATTATTGCCTAACTCCTTTACAAAATTACAGTATCTTCAAAAAGCCTGGAATGTTTGCATTTTAAAGTATTTATACGGCTCATGCGTTATCCTTCTCTAATTCTTCAATCTTCCAAATGCACTTGGAAATTTATATAGCTTGAAATCTTCTAGAAGAAGAGCTATATAATACTGAGTTCAAATCCACTCAAAAAAAAAAAAAAAAAGAACCACCCAGTCTGTCTCCTTCACTCCCCCAAATAAGAACAATAAACACTGACATCTAAACACTCTGTCCCTAATCACTTTCCACACTCTTATCTCTTCCTGTATGACAGAGTGGGAAGATCCCTGGAATAAAGATAATCTAGATAACACATTAAAAAATGGTGGAATGATGTAGCTCAAGTGGTTGAGTGCCTGCTTCCCATGTACGAGGTCCCTGGTTTGACCCCAGTATCTCCTAAAAACAAACAAACAAACAAACAGAAGAAAAGAAGCCAGCTCTCATTGGGGAGGGGATATAGCTCAGTGGTTGAGCACCTACTTCCCACGTACAAGGTCCTGGGTTCAATCCCAGGTACCTCCTAAACAAAAATAAATAAATAAATAAATAAATAAATAAGTGGTGCTCTTTCCCTTGTATCACCCCCATGAAGTGTACATAAGTATGTCCAGCACCCTGTGTGGGAGGAGATGTGGGGGATAGAGAAATAGGATGAGGAGGAAGGAAGGTGAAGAAGGAGAGCAAAGAACTAGCTCATCAACTATGATTAGTTTAATAAGGGAGTCCTTTCTGCAGTCACACCCAGAATTACATCCATACAGCTTCCTTTTCCTGCCCAAACAGGTTCGCAGTATGAGCTTATATTCTCATGACAAAAGTTTTTGTCATCTTCCTCTTTAGTGGAACACACCATCCAGGGGGATAGGTATTAGAAATTTTACCTAAATCTTCTAGGACACGTGTTTTATGGGCACAGGCCACAGACTAAGCAATTGTTTCTTTGCCACAGCAGACTTTTACTATCTCTTCCATCATTGGATGCAACCCCAAGTTACTCAGTCGTTACCAATCTCAGCCACAGATTCAGAGCAGGGAGTGAAGACACCGCTCGGCCTCTGAGATGCTTGTTGCTATCATGAGTAGGTGCCCAGACAAAACACAGGGATTTCTACCTATGTTTCCAGGACATGCAGAGTAAAATTGAAAATTTCAAACCAGAAATCAAACGTTTCTAAATACTGAGGTCTCTTATTACATAATAAAACACTGGATTTCTTGTTGTGCATTTTGACGTTGCTAAGAGGATGGCTGGAATTACACTGGCCAGGTCACACAGTCAGGAAAGGAAGGCCTCCTCCTGGTGTAGGAGCAAGAAGGGTCACATACCAGAGGCAGGCCAAGATGTGGGAAATCTACCATCTTTGTGCAGAAATATTATGTGAGGTAGCAAACTTTTTTTAGAAATTGAAGATAAACTAGTGTAATGTTTAACATGACCTACCTGCCCTATCAAAAAAAAAAAAAAAACCCCAAACAAACCAAAACATAGTGGGAATCCACATTAACTCAGATTTCATTAATATCATGGGGTCTTCTAAAGCAGGCCTATCCCATAATGAGTTATTTAAAATGAGACCTCACTACCAAGGGCCTTTCTTGCACTTTCTGACATGACTTTAATGGGATCTAAGATGGCTTGCCTTATACCAAATTACCAAATTCTGTCCAATTGTGTATCATGTTCATTAAAGGATCAGAGTAGTTTCTCCCCTTTTTTAAATGCAAAAAGTAATTTAGGAGACTATGCTATCTATTAGTGTATAATCTATTTTCTGATTTATCAAGTGTCACGTTTTTTCTGGCAATAAAAAATATAAATTTTAAAAATCCACCTGTTAACTGAAATCTGGGCAATGCACAGTAAAATCTTATAAAGATAAATAATTTACCTTAAATAATGTGCTTTAAAAAGTGTTACTTAACCCAAATTAAATTAAATTCAAAATTATTTATTTTTGAAAAGTCAAAAGAACAGTTTTAGAACATCTGAGTAGGTTATTTCCTTAACTGAGATCTGGGACAACAACATCCTTTAGTTAGGCATAAAACTCAGCTTTCAGATAAAATTATATTTTATAGTTAAGTAAGGATTGCTTGTGATAATGCCAGCCATTCTGAAGACGGGAAAACTGTTTCTGTGAACAAATAAATTCCTGGATAATTGAGCTACTGCTGTGTTTGTAAAGCCACAGAAGAAAGAAAAAGAGCTGCATGGTGGCCAAGACTGTCTGGTATGACCCAGGACTTCTGTGTGTAATGATACACCCAACTCATAACAGGGGTTACCTCTGGGGAGGAGGCTCAGAGTGGGCAAGGAGATGGGAAGGATTTTTGCACTGTAACCTTTATACCTTTGCATTTGACTCTTAAATGGAGAATATATTCAGATTTTCTGCGACCCCGTAGTTCTTAGAGCAGTGAAGATCATTATTGGCTTTGTGAATGATTGATTTCTACATTCCACTCCCTGGACAGTAGGCAAAGCCAGGTGAAGAAAAGAAGAAAAGAAAAAGAAAGAGGTTTTGGGTTCAAGATTTCCCATTTGCTCTTCATAGCACTGTACAGTTTTATACAGCTGCTGTATTTAGGGCTTGTTAGACTCAAGCCCAAGTCCAAGCTATTGAAATATTTTGGGTGCTAGGATGCCTGCAGGGTGCTTTTCAGTTCTTACTTGTATAGGTGCTGTTTTTGAACTTTTTCTGATACTGTTCTCTGAGTAGCAACTGCTCCTGGAAGGGCCATTCCAACCGTAACCTCTTCTCCACTTCAGAAGGGATGAATCCAGATTTGCAAATATCTGCAAATGGGAAAAAGAATTTAGAGGCCCTATTTCCACAATGATAAGGCTGAAGCCCTATATAAAGATTTACTTAGCTATTCATGTGACTAAGCAGGGTAATTAAGTTTCTAATTATTAGAAAGGAGGTCAGAGAAGGATATATTCTGTTACATGTCAAATCTTGCTGGTCAACCAATCAGCACAAAAACCTAAGGTAGCAGGTTTCCTAAGAATCACAATGCACTTAAAAAGACACTGGAATGTGATTATAGCAAATACCACTGATTGTACACTTTGGATGAATTGTATGCTTTATTAATATGATCAATAAAATTGGTATTTTAAAAAGTAAAAAAAAGACACTGGACATAAGCCAAATTATTTAGCAATTCAGAAGATTCCTCAGTAGCTTGAAATACCAGAGAACCCTACTGAAGAAAACATAGTTCACTTCTCTTAAGGTTCACCTTCAAAATAGATGGAAAACTAGCTGTACTATGACTACATTTGATCTGTGGTGATTTTTCTCTCACCATAATGGAAGATAAGACCAAAAATATTGACTTTTTATCCTTCAAATTTGGTACCATCAAAGCTTCTGGGACTACAGCACGTACACTTGGAAAACTGCATCCCCATTTTGTCAGGCCAACTGTGTGGCTTTACCACAAGCCAGCAGGATCGTCAGGCGCTTGTGGCCTGGGCCCGGCTGATAGGCCAATGACTTCCTTTCTGGGAAGCTGTGCATTCTGGTTTTCTGGCAGCCAGTGCCTCATCCATCCCTGTGCTCACAAAGGATGTTCAGAGGGACATGGATAATTCCAGCGACCTCCACACAGGATGAAGAAGACTGATGAGTAAAGGACAGTTTCCTGTCTAAACTTCAGAGATCTTTTGAAAGCATGTGACTGGAGAAGGAAAGAGCCAAGTCTAATCGTAAACTCTTCCAACTTGTTATTCAAAGTGAACCCCACAGCCTTTTTTCTATTTTTTCCAATTGCTGCTCTATTTTGTCCCAATTACTGATTCGCTGCTCTAAACAATTCCCAACTGAAGAAGTTAAACAGAAGGAAAACACTCAACTATGAAAAAATTAAACATTATTCACTAATATACACATTACACACAGCCTTACAATTCAATGATGTATACAATATTTTAAGTAATAATAATGAGTTAACTTCCATTTGATGTCTGAATAGCATTAATAAAAGACTTGGGGCAAATCCTCAAGGTACCCTAGGGCAGGTTTCTCCGGGTGAAGCCCACAGAATCACCAGAGGAACTTGTTAAAATTCGAAGCTGAGGGTGGAACCCAGGAATCCAAATATTCAAAAACACTTCAGGTGATTGTGCATAGTCAACAAAGTTGGGAGAACCATGGCCCAAAAAATCAAGTCTTAAAATCCATTCTTAGAAGCAGAGTTTATCTCCATATCCCCTTGATAAACATTTCATTCACACACCATTTCCAGGATAAATGTGCTTCAATCCGTTGTTGTGTCTTCAGGTGGAAATACTCTCTTGAGTTTGACCCATTTTTACCCACAAGCTCCCACTAAGCAGCTCCTTCTTTAGCTACAGTCCTTGCATTTACAGCACAATGAACCTTCAGGTATGCCCAGCGCACCTTAGTTTTTGTGATTTCTCACATCGTGATGAGGACACCTAAGCCACCACTCCCTTCTTTTGTGTTGTTGGCTCCACAGTCCAGTTGGGGGAAGGAGCTCTTAATCTCTCTGTTAGGTGTGAATAGTGACCCTTTTCTCTAAGTATCCCCATGACTGACTCAAGATCACTAAAATATATAGATAATTTTTTAAAAGTTTCACCCTGGTTGACTTGAGATTGCCAGTAACTTCTCTCTTCAAAGGTTGGTTCCTTCTTTGGGTCAAAAATTAGGAAGTCCGTCTTGGTGCCACCGAATCTTAAGTATGCAGGAGACAAACCTCTGGCCAAAGTACGAAGCTTTGGAGAACTGTCGTGAAAACAAGCAAGAAATTAACATTTTTCCCACTAAGATAATCCAGTCAAACACGTTTACACCCTTCTCCCTAATTTTTAATATCTAGCTGTGTGAAGAAGATAAACAAAGGGCAATAATACATAAAATAATATTGGTATAATGGGGGAATCTTCTCAATTTGAATATTTCTGATTGCCAGTTTGTTCTTCCAGGCACTTAAAGACAACCTAGAGCTTGAATTCGGGCAAGATATTATATTTGACAAGTAGGATAGCGTTTGGTACTTTTTAAAAATGACCCAGGGGCCGGCCGTATAGCCCAGTGGATAAGGGTGCTAGTACACTACATGGGAGGCCCCAGGTTCAGTTCCTGAGGACCTCTCCTAGCGGGCAGACCGCCTTGAGAAGGGCAAGCCGCCATGGGCAGGGCAAAAAGCTGCCATGGGCAGGGCAAAGCTGCCACAGGCAGGGCAGGTCGCCCGCGAACGGAGCGCAGCCAGCCACCCGCGAACTGAAGCAGAGCCAGCCGTGAATGGAAGCAGAAGTCACCCACAAACGGGGCAAAGCCGCCTGCGCAGTGACCGGTCTCGGCGCGTCGCTGCAACGGGGGGGGACAAAGCGGACAGAGAGGAACACAGGAATGGACACACAGCAGGGGCAAGCAGAAAGGGGGGGGAATGTAATAAATAAAAAATAACTTTTAAAAAAAATGATCCATACCTTTTTATGCTTGATGGAGACAAAGAGGTAAGAGGGTGAAAACGAAGTGAAAGATGATGCTGTGTCTCTTTGAGAAACAGATTGTCTTCAAACACTTATGTTTTATTTTTTTGATCTAGGATTCCTCCCTCTCCTCCTACCGCTTCCCCCTAAGAAAGATTATTCTTTTGAATTTAAGTCAAATGGCACAGAATTATATAATGTTAGATTCTAATTCCTCTCGTCGACACCTCTAACATGCTGTTATGTGCTCAGAATGGCACCACATACTTCAGAATGGAATTTAAACCATCTATAACCCCTTCCCTCAGAGAGATGACGGTATGGATACTGAAGTGAGCAAACCAGGAAAAGAGAAGCGCCAGGTGATGGGAACACCTGCCATACCTTTCTGAAGGCTCACACAGCTGGCCAACTGCTCCTCAATGCTTCCTGGAATGCTCTTAAAACACATAAAACCACTGCTGTCTAGTGCTCAGAATGGCCCAATTAATTAATTTACATGTGGGTTTATTTCACATTAGAAAATTATGCCAGGAGGACCGCCCAATTGCCAATACTTCTTAACATCCTGGGAATTCAAGGCCTGACCTGAAATTAACATTTTTAAGGTGTGCTCCTGCTTAGCTACATAGAGTGCTATGTAAAATTTTCAGATGATTTCTTTCTGAAAGATAGAGAAATTAAAAGATAGAAATTGATTAAAGAATATGTTTCCTGCATTAAAAACTTCAGCAATTCCTCCTAAACCTTTTTTTTTTTAGGGGGGGGTTAACTTCAGAGTCTTTGAGTGCACTAGGTAGGCCCACATTGTAAGTTTCATAGACCCTTGGCACTTTGGCCTTCATGGGTCCCTTCACCTATTAAAAAGATATTAAAAATAGATTTTATGACTGAACTTATATAAAGACAAATATGTTAATATTCTTTATCAGACATTTTCGGGGCCAGCTGTAGCTCAATTGGTAAGGCGCCGGTTTACCACATGGGAGGTCCCGGGTTTGGTTCCCGGGGCCTTCTTGAGCAGACAGACTGCCTTGAGAAGGCAAGCTGCCATGGGCAGGGCAAAGCCGCCACTAACAGAGCAAAGCCGCCACGGGCAGGGCAAGTCCCCCGCGAGCAGGCAAGGCCGCCGCTGGGTGAGCTCACTCGGCGGGTTGCCGCAACGGGGGGGAGACAAGCAGACACAGAAGAACGCAAAAATGAACACAGCAAGAACAAGCAGAAAGGGGGGGATATATAATTTAAAAAAAAAAAAGACATTTTCTTTGACCTAAAAATTCATCTTTTTTCTGATCTTAAAAAAAAAATAAGATTTTTGTGGGCCCCAAATAGTATTGTGGGCCCTGGCACCAGGAACTGGAGCACAAATTGAGCCTTCAGAAACATTATCAACCTGGAACACACTCTGGTTGCAACGCCCGACAACAGTGATGACCGGGTGCCCTCTCTCGTGGAATCCTCAAAACACTTGAAAATACATGGAAATGCTAACTTGTACTAAGTAAGGAAGAAGAAAGCTATTTCCACTTGGCTACAAACCCACACAAAAATAAATTGTAAATATAGCGTGAATTTAACAATGAAAATAACACAGAGAGGAGAGAAATGCACCAGAATGATAGCAGTGGTCATGATTATGTGGTGAGATGAGTAGTAGACTCTTTTCTACTACTTATCTATATTTTATAAGGTTTCCACAGTAAGCACATAATACTTTAAATTTTATGGGCTTTTACTTTATTTTTAGAACAGATGAAGAAACCAAGGTATACTTAAAAGAGATATTGCCACTCACTCATTTATTCAACCAACAGGTATGGCATTGGTAAATGAGGCAGACACATAGCTTATAGTTTAGTGACATAAACAAATAAATAAATAGGCAATTCCAAAACAGTGTGGGGAAGCCTATGGAAACACATGGAAGGGAGTTCTAACCCAGACTTTGGACTGGGGTTGAGGGGGCTTGTTAAAGGTTTTCCAAAGGAAGTACTTCACTGTTAGACATGCAAGTGGAATACACCTTAGCCAAATCAAAGGTAGTAGGCTGGGACTGAAGGAAGTATTCCATGTAGAGGAACAGTCTGTGCAAAGACCAGAGGTAGGAGAGAAAATGGCACCACTAAAGAACCAAAGTTTGTGGCCTAAGCTTAGAAAGGGCAGCAGGGAGGAATAGGGAGAGGAGTAGGCTGGAGGAGCTAACAGGGCTTTTTATCTAGAGGCCCCATCAGCCATGTCTAGGAGTTTCAACAATACATGAAGGCAATGGGGGGCTATGGAGGGATTTATAGCAGTGGAGTGACCTGACCAGACTTTTCTTTTAGAAAGGAATCTCAGGCTACAGTGTGGATAATATTAGAAGGATCAAAACTGGGAGCCAGAGAAGAATTAGGAGCCAATAGTACTCAAGTTAATGTAGGCAGAAAACAATGGGCTGAAGCAAAGTTAACAGCAGTGGGGATGGAGAGAGATGGGTGAATTCAACAAATATTTAAAGGTGGAAATAATAGATGTGGTGATTACTTTGGTGTTGGGGAGGAGCCATGGATTCCTCCTGGGAAGCATCTGGGAAAATGGTGATGTGATAGGTTGTAGAAGGGGGAGGAGGGATGAGTTTAGTTTTGTAGAATTTGACATGCCAGTGAACATCAAAAAAGATATTCCCGTCAGGGAGCTCAGTTGGCTGTGTATGTCTGGAGCTCAGGAGACTCCTGCAGGGTAGGGAAATAGGTTTGAGAATACTCAGCATAAGAGCCAGTGACTAGTGACACCTAGCCCACTGGTCCTGAGACATGGCCCCAAAACTGATATGAGGAAATTCCTCAGACATTATCGCCCCAGTCTGGCCCCATTCCACCGCCTTTGGCCAGGAATTGGTTCTGGTCTTTGGCATTTTGATTGTGTTCGATCAAAGAGGAAACCCGATTAGATTTGTGTAGCTGGTATTTGTAAGCAGTTGAGACTGAGCGAGAGACGGGTGCATTCTGGGATGTAGAAGGAAAACTAGCACCAGGGAAAAGAAGCCGTGGCTGTAGATGTGCTTGGGTCAGATGCCCGAGCACCAAAGCCTGGGTGCCAGGAGCACGCATTGACTATATACCTTGGCTCACTCTCGTCCACTTTACTGCCTGCCTTTATTTTTGTCATAGCATTCACCACTCTCTGAAAATAGCTTCCTGTTTGTTTCCTTGGTTTACTATCTATCCTATCCCCCACCCCTGCCCAGATGTAAGCTCCAGGAGCACAGGAACCTTCTCTGCCTGCCTCACCAGAGTCTCCCCAGCACCTGGATAAGTGTCTGACACACAGCTGGTGCTTAATAAGTATTTATTAAGTGAAAGAACAAGCAATTCCAGCCTGATGAAATGGCAGGTAGGGCCAGACAAAGACTGTTTTCTTAACAAAAACCCAACCAAATATAATGATGATACATTAAAAAAAAAAAAAAAAAACCCAACCTATGGCTGCTGCGAAGTAAAGGAAACTACAAGTTACAAAGTATTGCTATTAAGGACTTTTTTTTTGGGGGGGGGGGTTTCTTTTGCAATGGAACATTGTCTTGTTTTGAGGATACAATATTCAAGAACTTTGAGAAAAACCAGATTTAAAACAGCTGCAAAACATTTCATTAAAAACCAAATTGATCAAAGGTACAGTATTTCAATCACATACAGGATAAAGAAAGGGGGAAAAAAACAACAATACAACAGTGACATGGAAATAACAAAAGAATGCATAAAAGCAGCTGCAGATATTCCATCTCTAGAGCAGTTTGTTAGGGGGGAAAGAAAGTCTCCTGATACTTTTATTTGACTTTTTGTGCAAAAGTAAGCTGCTTACCTGACATGAAAGCAGAGGTGTGCTAGAGCCAACTTGTACCATCTTGTACTGGTTTCTGAAAGCCAATTGTTAAATTTTGAGGAATTCTGTGAGCCATTTATTAAACTACTGGCAACTTAAAATTGGCCACAGTGGGAACATTTACATTACAGAAATCAGAAAGGAAAAAAAAAATCAGTTTCCCCTACTCCCAGAGAGCAGCTGTTTAACATTTCCCAGGACACCACTGCATGAAGAGTGACTCAATCCATGGAACTGGGTAAGACCACTAAGGAGTATATGTGAAATGAAAAGAACGCCTAGATCAGATGTCTGAGGAACACCAATATTTAAGACAAGCCAGAGAAAGAGATGGAGAAGAACTGTCAGCAGGGCAGGAGAAAACCCAGGAAGCAGAAGTGACACAGACAGAAAGGATGAGAAAGTGCTTCAAGTTGCAGACCATGCCAAATGTTGCCAAGAGATCAAACGAGTTAGGCCTTGCAAGGTGTTTGTTGGATTTAGCAACAAAAAGAAGGCCATTGACTTTAGGGCCACAACTATGGTGACACCATGAGGGTGAAACAAGGAAGGAATTAGGCAGTGAGGACAGCTGTGCAAGGGAGGAGAGAGGGAGGGCAGCTACTGCAGAGGCAGGAAGCAGGGCGGGGTTGAGATGGGAAAGCCTTGAGGATGTTTATGTGCCTAGAGCCTGGAGCCAATAAGAAGGGAAAGGTTGAAATACAGGAGAGAGAAGAGATGATGGGGAGAGCAAAGTCCTTGAGGAGACAGGAGGGGACAAGGATGCAGAGCAGAGCAGGAAGAACTGGCCTGAGATAAGAGGAGAGAAGAAAGATGAACAAAGACACAACATGCCTGCATGTCTGGTTCCTGTATAGACTGTATTTTCTTTGGGAAGCAGAAAGGTGGTCATATGCTAAGAGTGATGGGATTGGAGTTTGAAGAAAGTAGAGAATGAGAGGGACAGGGAAATGAAGAGTTAAGGGGTAGCACTAAAGCCAAGTAAGTATGGATTCCAAGAATTTACAGTGTAACATCAATCGATGGGGCTGTGAGACTTATTCTCCCAAGAACTCAATAGCTGAGCTCTACAAGATGACAACCAAGCCTGGAAACAGAGGCAAATACATAAATGTGGTTTAATAATCTGCATTATAGTTTTTGATTAAATAATACCGTCTGTTTCCAGACTTCACGGTCACCTATAGATTCCAAGGAGGAAAATACAGTCTGACTAAGCCATTTTGGAGGTTTTAGGGCAGGGATAGGAGTTATTATCCTATGAATGGTTCATGTGATAAATCAAGAGCTCAAACCTGGATATGGAAGTAGAGAGAGGAGGACACTGATAGAATGTTCAGTGGAGGCACTTTAAAAACAGTTGTGGTGGGAACCCTGGAGTAAAAGCTGGGAGGGTAGGGTGCTGTGGAACAAGAATGGGATGTTTGAATTTAGGATTTCAGGTGTTGGAAGGTTCTTGGTGATGAAGAGTCAAGGTGTGGCCATGGCATTAGGTGGTTGAAATGTAGGGAAGCAGTTCTTCTTTTCAGTGTTTGCCAATTTCCATGGTATAAATATTCCCACTATGACTGATTTTGCATACTGTCACTACATACAAAGTTAGGAAGAGGTGTGTACATCTCAACCTGGTACAAGCTGTGAGGATCACACAAAATGTGAAGGTAAAGAAATTGGAGACAGTTTATCCACGTGGATTTGGAGTTATCTAGGACAAAGGTTGGACTTTAGTGCCAGTCCTCAAGCAGTAAGGAGAAACAAGGAAGAGAGAAACACAGCACAGTGACAAAGAGCCAGGCCCTCACATTGAAGTCACGACAATTGTCTTCAAACATGCACCAGACTAGTCAGAACTGAGCTTCTTAGGCACCTTGCATATGTTACTTCACTAAATCCCCAAAACAATCCAGTAAGGTAAGTGTCATTATTAACCTCATTTTAAAAACAAGGAACCAGAACAAAGGGTGCCAAGTGATTTTCCCAAGATAACACAGCCACAAAGAATTTGAAGGACAGGAGCCTAGAGTTCAAACTGGGGGGCAATGTAGAACAGGGTTAGCAGGAAAGGGCTCCAGGGAGCAGAGTGGAAAGGACTAGGGGACACAGGAACAAAGAGAGTTCTATCAGGGGAGAGCACTTCATGGCTTGTGATTGTTCTCAGGGTCCCTGTTTCTCTTAGGCTGGGGCTATTTCTGTCAGCAAAAGGCATGCAGAGGGCCTGCGGCTCTTCCCAACATGGTTATCAGACTGTGCATTGAATATTGATAGTGAATGCTTTTCCAAAGATGAAAAGCAACTTTATCGATGAAGATGCAGGCATCTGATTATCAAAAGTTGTTATAAATAGTTATCGAATTGGCAAAAAGAGATGAACTTTGCTGAAGATAAATAAGCAAATCATTGTGAGAAGCAAACCCAACTGCATTATTACTGCTATTGCCTCTAAACACCACTTTTGCTCTGTTGTACTTACAATCTCTGCCACCGGTGGTCTTACTGTTTGCACTTGTGTTTCCTTGTATTATTATTATTATTATTATTTGTTACATATCCCCCCCCTTTCTGCTTGCTCTTGCTGTGTTCATTTTTGCATTCTTCTGTGTCTGCTTGTCTCCCCCCGCTGCTGCGACGCGCCGAGTCAGCTTGCTGCGCAGGCGGAGGCTTTGCCCTGCCAGTGGCGTGGTGGCTTTTTGCCCTGACCACGGTGGCTCTGTCCCGCCCACGGCGGCTTGTCATTCTCAAGGCCATCTGAACCGAACCTGGGGCCTCCCATGTGGTGTACCTGTGCCCTATCCACTAGGCTACGGCCGGCCCCTCTTTGTATTATTAACTGTGCTTGCATATGTGTCTTGATTGAAATCTAAAGCTGCACTGTCCAGTACCATAGCCACTAGCCACACGTGGCTTTGGAGCATTTGAAATTTGGTTCCTCTGAATTGACTGCTGTAAGTATAAAGATTTCAAAGACTTGGTTTGAAAGAAAGAATGTAAAATATCTCGTTAATATTTCTATATTGATTACATGCTGAAATGATAATATTTTGGATATATTGAGTTAAATAAAAGAATTACAGACTGGAAACTCTGTGTCTATGAGTGGAGGGTGTGAGCAGCGGGGAGGCTGGTGCTAGCTAACCCATGAGCTTGCTGTAGAGTGATCAGGCCTGGACCCCCAAAATCATACATGTAGGATTTTCTTTTGGACCTGTTTCTCCAAGGGAAGAATCCCCAAATGTGGAGGAAGTGGAGGGGCATTGGCTAGCTGCAGCAGCAGAAGAGGACTCAAGTTCTCAAATTTCAGTAAATAGACATTTACTTAACCTCTGTTTTCAGTAAGGCTCTTTACTCTCTCTTCCCTCGTTAACCTCTTCACTCCCACCCCCCAAGTAAGCCTGGGGTCCTCATCTCTAAGGAGAAGCATCTTCCCATCCCTAAGGAGAAGGGGTAAAAAAGACTCCTTCATATCAAGACATTCTTCTTGCACAGGGAAAAGATGGAGGTTAACTATGATCAAGAGAACCACATAGAGAAATGGTGAATGGTTAGCAACTACTCTCCATTTCGCAAGAAGAAAGAACCAAGCAATTAGCTTACATTTTAAACACCCGGTGTCAAACACTGTGCTAAGTACTTATTATTTCATTAAATCCTCATAACAATCCTACGAAGTATGTTTTAGAAGCTCCATTCTACAGATGAAGAAATCAAGGCCGAGCAACGTGTAAAAAATCAAATCAGCAGCTTTGGTAGAGTAGGGACCAAGCCAGCCTGGTTGGACTTCCAAGCTTTTAACCACAAGGCTACTCACGGGATTTGCAGAACAAAAGCTAACAGGGACTAACAGTGTCTATGACAAAGATGAGATTCCCATTTGTCTGGACTGAGACATGGCCTCCCTGGAGGCCTCTGAGGCCTAGATGACCCTGGAAAGTCTCTGCATCACCTCTCCCCGCTCCCTCCATTCAGGGTCAGCTTATCTGGGCAGGTGGTGAACCTGTACCAGGTTCATTCTTCAGGTGAGAAAAAAAATAGCCAGCGTCCCAGAAGGCAGCACCACATTTTGCAGCCTTGTTTTGGAGAAATATCTTTTTATTAGCGTTCTGTAAGTCACTGCGGTAGTCTCTGAGGTCTCATTTATTTAATATTTAGACTTTTAAAATTAGGGGCAGAAATGTTCATTCTTTCCCCTTTTAAGTCTTTTTCAGCTGACCACGGTGTACTTGGCGGGTCCCTCCTCCTGTCGCGTCGCTGGGGCAGGTGGG
>PVKH010014332.1:0-16519 GCA_004027955.1 Chaetophractus vellerosus
GCATATATAGAAGCAAAGAATATCCATATCTCCCAAGTTCCAACCTTTTGGAATGTAAATAACTCTCTCCAGGGGAAAGATGAGGTAAGTACAACCAAAAGTTGTACAATCCAAAGTTGCATCCCCTTTGCAATGCAAACACCTAGGAAGGTAACTCTCTCAATTGTCTTGTGATCTCTGGGTATTCAATCACCCTTTCTAGTTTCCCAGATCACAGCACAGGAATGTAACACTTTGGCCCTCTTAGGAAGATTAAAGAAATTTTATTATCCTTTGGATGGGCATGAATTAGCTTCATCTTTAAGAAGATAAATAGCTGCAGAAATGATAACAAGGCATGTGAACAGTACAATGTTTCTGAGGGAAAATAAACAAACCTTCTCTAGCTTCATAGTTGGTCAATATCAGTGGCTCAGGAAGCCAGGATTTTACAGGACTAAGAGAAATCCAGGGAAGATTTATTTTCCTAAACATGCATTTTTAACTGTCTAAATTTCATTCCTATTGGCGGATTTAGATGGATTTCACAGATGTTGTCTCGAAACTTGCATTATGTTTCTAATTGCCATTGTGAATTTCTTGTTCTTGCACCTTGAGTTATTTTTAAGGGTGCTATGTGTTTCTAACATTTTGAGAGGGGTAGATTTCTTTGACTAATCATTTCATTGTTGAATTCAAATCATTTTGCATTGTGGTCAAATAACCGAATCAGAACTTAATATCAGTTCCTTGGTATTTGTAGAGTCTGGTCTAGTTTGTGGTGTTTTGGTCCATGTATACTTTTAAAGGTTTTATATTCTCTAATAGTTTCAGTCTTGTTTTGTGTTTACTATATCAATAGTATTGGTTGTGTTGTTCAAATCTTCCATATCCTTATTAAAATTCTTTCTTGCATTTTCTACCCAGTATTGAAGAAGTGCAATTAATTCTGTCATTATTATTTAACAATTTTCTTGATTTTATTTAGTTTAGCACTATATACAGTACCAAGAGCCACAATTATTTTATCTTCCTTAAATTATTTACCTTATCAATATATGTTTACCTTAATAATCCCTTATGAAATTTGCCTTAATTTCCTTTGATTTTATATGATGGTATTGTGAGGGTCATGTTGAGTGATCTCACGAAAATGGCACTTGTCATAGATGAGACAAGATCAGATTCATTTTCCTTTCAGTGAAGGACAATTTGAAAATAATGATAAACCCCATGGGGAAGAGGGAGTTCTGTGAGATAAAAAACAAAGTTTCATATGATTCAATCCTCTGTGGGATTGTGGTAATTGCCCTTCTCTGCGGTCCATCTACTTTCCCCTGAAAGATATGCAATGTGCTGCTTCCACGGGTTGTGAGTCATACTGGGAAATGACCTGGGTGTTTGGCACTTCATGAGACCTGATGGTTTTTCTTTTCCCCTTCATATCTGTGTTATTTTCAACTTCAGGATTGTTTTATACTCAATTTGTTCTCTTAGTCATTACTCCCCCACGATGGCTAAACTCCTTATTTTGTTTGTTGCCTGGCCAATGTTGGGAGTGGAAGTTGTGCTCCTTTTGATGGCATTTTCTATTTTTAAGGCAGTCAGCATTCTCTAAGATTTGCTCACGTGATAGTCCCAGGAGGCCTGGAAAGCCCTGCTCTTCACATTTGTTTTGGTTGAGTTAGAACAAAAACGAAATTGGATGGAGAGCAAATGGACCTTGATCATGGTGGCCATTCAAATGAATAAAAATTGCTATGAAACACTATACACCCACATCTTGATTTTCACTTTTGAAGTATAAACTATAAAACTGAACTCATAGCAACTTTGTTTTGTTCCTATTTTGTCAAGCACTCTTTTCCTATTTTTCATGTCAAAGAAAAATAGTTATTTCAGTCAAATGAAATGTTAGATGCCATTCCCACAGCTTTTCAGGTGAAACAGCCTCTATCACTTTGCCTAACTTTTAGGTGTCTGCAAAGTTTCTCTCTGGGGTTCACTAATGACTTCTACCTCCATCACCCACTCCCACTCCTGCTGCCCTTTCATGGGACATTTCAATGCATCACTCATGTTGAAAAGATTGTTTATGCTCCTGAAAGCTCTCCAATTCTGTAAATCATCCCCTCTTAATATCACTAATCCTCATTACCCTTTCACCTCTTTGAACTTAGTAAGACAAATGTTAATATCTGTCTCTCCAGCTGTTTCCTGGTTGCTTACTCTTTTGTAAGTGGATTCCCATGGAATAGATATTCTGATTTCCCACATCTATGCTACAGTGTCTCACTCCACTTTCCTGGAACCAGTTTCCATCTTAGTTTGCTAAAAGCTGCTGAGAGCAATATACCAGAAATGGGATAGGCTTCATAATGAGAATTTAATACATTAAACACAGTCCTGAGGCTGTGAAAATGTCCAAATCAAGGCATCATCAGATATGCTGTCTCACTGAAGGTCAGTTGCTGACCATCCGGACTCCTGCCAAGTGGCAAGTCACAATGGTGATTCTGCTGGTCTGGATCACCACTTCCTCCTCCAGGCTTACTTCTTCCCTGAGCACAACTGTGGGTGATCAGGCATATGGCTCACCTTTCCCTTCTCCTCCAGGCTTCCATTTATAAAGGACTCCAACAAGGGACCAAGACCCACCCTGGGTCATGTTTCACTGAAACAATCCAATCCAAGTCCCCCCAGTTGAATCCAATCCAATCAAAGGGTCCCACACCCACAGGAATGGATTAGCTCCCAAAACATGATCTTTTCTGGGTCCACTAAAAACTTCAAAACTTTCTCAATCTTGTACTCATCAAATTTACCGAATTTCTTTAGTAGCTCTAGTTGCTTTCTTATGGATTCTTTGGGATTATTGATATATATGATAGTGTCACCTACCAATAGAGATGGTTTTACTTCTTCCTTTCCAATATGAGTGTCTTTTGTTTCTTTTTCTTCCTTTTTTTGCTGTGGCTAAAACCTCCAGAACAATGTTGAACAACAGTGGTAAGAGTGAACATCCTAGTCTTGTTCCTGATCTTAGAGGAAGCTTTCAGTCCTTTATCATTATGACTTTAGCTATGGGTTCTTCATAAGTCCTTTTATATGTTGAAGTTCCCTTTTCTTCCTAGTTTTATGTGTATGTTTTTCATGAAAGAGTATAGGATTCTGCAAAATGCCTTTTGTGCATCACTTCAAATGACTATGTATTTTTCCCCCTTTCCTATTAATATGGTGCATCAACTTGGTTGATATTCTTATGTTGAACTTCCCTTGCATTTCTGGGATAAATTCTACTTGGTCATGGTATGCAAACTTTTAATAAGCTTTTGGATTTGCTTTCCTAGGATTTTGTTAAGTAATTTTGCATCTATATTCATAAGGGTATTGGTCTATAATTTTCCTTTCTTTCTTCTTCAATTTTTGGAAGAATTTAAAGTGTTAATTCTTCCTTGAATTTTTGGTAGAAGTCACCATTGAAGCCAATTGATCCTGGACATTTCTTTATCAGAAGATTTTTGATGACTGATTCATTCTCTTTAATTGTTACAGGCTTGTTGAGAGTTTCTTGACTCAGTTTAGGTAATTTCATCAAGATTATCTAAATTTTCAATGTACAATTGTTCTTAATATCCTTTTATAATCCACTTTATTTCTGTAAGGTTGATATTAATGCCCCTACTGTCACTTCAGTTTTAGTTATTTGAGTCTTTTCTCTGTTTTCTTTTGTCAGGCTAGCTAAAAGTTTGACAATTTTATTGATATTTTTAAGGAACCAACTTTTTGGTTTCATTGATCTCTTTTTTGTTTTTCTATCTCTGTTTTTTAAATCTCCATTGTAATATTAATTATTTCCTTTATTCTACTAAATTTTAGTTTGTGCTTCTGTTTTTAGTTCTAGATTGTGAAGTTACTTTATTGATTTGAGAGCTCTCTTCTTTTTTAAGTTGCAGCTATAAATTTCCTTCTAAGCACTGCTCTCACTGCATCTCATCCATTTTGGTAAGTTGTTTCATTGTTATTTGTCTCTACATAGTTTCTAAATTACCTTGTGATTTGTTTTTTGTTTTAGAACATGTTATTTAATTTCCACATATATATGAAATTGCCAGTTTACCTTCTATTATTGAACTCTAATTTCATTCCATTGTGGTTGGAAAAGATACTTGTATATTTTCAATTTTTTATTTTAAATCGTTGAGGCTTGTTTTCTGAGCCAACATGTGATCTACCTTGGAGAATGATCCATGTGCATATGAGAAGTGTATTCTGCTGTTGTTGAGCGAAGTGCCCTATAGATGTCTATTAGGTTCAGTTGATTTACAGTTGTGTTCAAGGGCCCCATTTCCTTATTAATCTTTTTTTAAGTTATTTTATCAATTATTCAAAATCGTATATTTAAGTTGCCAACTGTTAGAGGTTCTCCCTCACTAGGTTTGCAATAATTAACAAGCTATAACTCAGTTCCCCCGATATACATTGAGGAAAGACAAGCTACCCCACCCATAACCTACTATGCTTAAAAACACGGTACTTCCCCAAAAGTTGAACAAAGAATCCACATGGCAAAGGCAGTAAAGTGAGATAGAGACCTTCCCCTCCTCCAGACTAAGGCACTCCCAGCCCCTCTAGCATTCCAAAGACACATAACTCCCTATCTCACTATCCTCTAGCCATACAAGGGAAAATTTTTGCCTTTAGGACTTCCTATTGGCCCCTGCACCTCACTCAGACCCCTGACCCCCTCCCACTGACCATCATTTCCCCACTAGGATGGTACTGTATAAATTCATATTCCCCTTTCTGGGGTGGGCTGAAGTGTATTCTTCAGACTCCTTCCATTGGGAAAGCTTCTCAATAACCTTCCTGCCTCACAGTCATCAGTCTCCACGTCCCAGTGAGTGCCTCCTTTTCCCCAATACCACCTGTGATTGTGAATCGATCCTTTCATCAATATATAATGTCCATTTTTGTACTTGCATCCATTTCACCTAAAATCTATGATATTAGTAAAGCCACCCAGCTCTCTTTTGGTTACTGTTTGCATGGAACATTCTTTTTCTATCCTCTCACTTTCAACCTATTTGTGTCTTTGGATCTAAAGTGAATCTCTTGCAGACATTATATAGTTGGATCATGCTTTTTATTTGTTCTGCCAATCTCTGCCATTCTATTACATATACAAAATAAGTGAAGATTAGACATGACTTATTTCTGCCAATTTCTTGTTTAATTTTTTTTATATCTTAGACCATTTTGTCCCTGATATCCTCCACTACTGCCTTCTTTTGTGTTTAGTTGACCTTTATAGTGAACCATTTTGATTCCTTTCTTATTTTGTTTTATGTATATAATTTAGATATTTTCTTTGTGGTTATCATGGGCATTACATTTAGCTTCCTAAATCTATAACAGTGTTGTTTGAGTTGATACCAATTTCATTCAATATCATAAAAACTGTGCTCGTATCTCCTAAACTGCCCTTCTCCCTACCCTTTACACTATTTTTGTCACAAATTATGTCTTTAACATTGTGTGCCTAATAACAAAGATTTATAATTATTTGTATATATATCTAAAGCATGTAAGAAATAAAATGTGGAATTACAAAGCAAAAATACAAAAATACTGGTTTTTATATTTACCCATGTAACATAAAGTCTTAACATATCTTTCTTTCTTCCCATGGTTTTAAAATACTGGCTAGTGTCCTCTCATGTCAACCTTTAACATTTCTTGCAGGGCAGATCAAGTGATAACAAATCTCTCAGCTTTTGTTTATAGGAGATGATCTTAAATTTCTCCCTCATTTTTGAAAGACAGTTTTGCTGGATATAGAACTCTAGGTTGATTTTTCTTTCAGTACTTAAATATGTCATCCTTTTGTCAGCCTTGTGACCTCCATGTTTTCTAACAAGAAATTTCTGCTCATTAGAGTCAGAAAGTGTCTATTCATTTTATTGAGAATCTCTTGTATGTGCAAGTGAAGTCTCTCTTGCTGCTTTCAAGATTCTCCTTTTGTCTTTGGCATTGGACAGTTTGATTATAATGTGTTACCATGCAGATCTCTACGAGTTTATCTCACTCACAGTTTTTTGAGGTTCTTGGATATATATATTCATATATTTGATCATATTTGGAATTTGTGGCCAATATTTCACCAAATATTCTTTCTGCCCCTTTCTCTCTTCTCCTTCTGGGACTTCCATAATGCATATGTTGGTATGCTTGATTATGATTCTTAGGGCCCATTCACTTTGCTTCATTTTTTTTTCCTTTCTGCTTCTCAGACTGAATAATTTCAATTATCCTATCTTTCAATTTTGCTGATTCTTTCTTCTGTCTGTTCAAATGTTTTGTTGAACTCTAGGGAATTTTTAATTTTAGTATATTTATAATGTCTGGTTAATTTTTATAATTTCTGTCTCTTTACTGAAATTCTCATTTTTTTTCATATATCATTTCCTTTAGATCTTTGAGCATATTTAAGATAATTGTTTTAAAGTCTTTTTCTAAAGGCATTTGACAAAAACAGCAAACTTTCTTGATAAAAAAAATTCAGTAAAAGAGGAATAGAAGAGAACTTTCTCAACATAAGAAGGGCCATTTATGAAAAACTCACAGCTAAGATCATGCTAAATGGAGTAAGACTGATAGCTTTTCCCCCTAAGATCAGGAATGAGACAAGGATGCCATTCAGTATTGTACTATAAATTCTTACCAGACAAGTTAGGCAAAAAAAGGAATAAAAGGTTTTTAAATTGGAAATGAAGAAATAAAATAATTTTCAGGTGATATGATCTTATATATAGACTATCCAAAGAAATTGACAAGAAAACAATTAGAGTTAATAAATGAATTCAGCAAAGTGGCAGGGTAAAAAACCAACACACACTCAAAAATTGTGTTCTTCTATATAGCAATGAGAAATCCAAAAAGGAAATTAAGAAGACAATTGCATTCATATTAGCACATAAAAGAATAAAATATTTAGGAATAAATTTAATTAAGGCTACAAATGACTTGTATACTGAAAAGTACAAAACACTGCTGAAGAAATTAAAGACTTAAATAAATGGCAATATATACCATGTGCATGCATTGGAGGAATTAACATTTTTGATATATCAATATTACCCAAAGCAATATAAAAAATTCAATTCAGAACTTATATGAATGTCAGCAACCTTTTTCGCAAGAGTGGAAAAAACAATCCTCAAATTTATATGGAACTGCCAGGGGCCCTGAATAACACCTAAAAATATTTTCCACATGCAGAAGAATGGAGTTATATCCCTATCTCATAACATATACAAAAATCAGCTCAAAATGGATCTAGTATAAGAGCTAAAACCATAAAACACTTAGAAGATAACATAGGGGCAAATTTTTATGACCTGCGATTTGTAATTACATTTTTAAATATAACACCAAAAGCATGAGCAACAAAAGAAATGATAGATAAAAATTATTTCTTCAAAATTAAAAACTTGTGCATTGAAGGAAATTATTAAGAAAGTGAAAAGACAATCTACAGAATGGGGGGCAATGTATGTATTAGATAAAGGTTTAATATCCAGAACATATAAAGAAATTTTGCAATGCAACAACAAAAGGCAAACAATCCAATTTAAAAATGGGCAAAGGACTTGAGTAGATAATTTTTCAAAGAAGATGTACAATGTCCAATAAACAAATGAAATGATGCTCAAAATCATTAGCCGTTAAGGAAATGCAAGTTAAAATCATGATGAGAACCACTTCACACCACGAGGATGGCAAATATTTAAAAACAAAACAAAACAACAACAACAAAAAACATAGAAAAGTGTTGAAGAGGATGTGAAGAAATTGAAACTCTCTTGCTTTTTTGGTGGGAATGTAAAATGGTGCAGCCACTGTGGAAAGCAATGTTATAGTGCCTCAAAAAGTTAAATATAGAATTACCATTTGACCTGCAATCCCTCTCTTGGTATAGGTATATATCCAAAGACAGTGAAAACAGGATCGCAAACAGATACTTGTATATCAGTGTTTGTAGTTGCATTATTCACAATAGTCAAAGATGGAAACAATGCTAGTGTCAATCAACAAATTTATGGATAAACAAAATATGAACCACATGCATAATGAAATATTATTCAGCAACATGGAAGAACTTTGAAAAAATTATAGTCAGTGAAATAAACAATACACATAAGAACAAAAGTTGCATGATATCACTTATGAGAGATGATTAAAAATAGCAAATTCACAGAGATAGCAGATTACAGCTTACCAGGGGAGGGAGGGCAGGATGAGTGTTTATAGAAGTAAAATAAATTTTAATAAAGAAAAACAAAACATTAAAAAATGCATTCTGTTTGCCCCAGCATTTCCTCTTCTAGGAAAACACACATGTGCCAGGACATATGTAAAATATGTCATAATAAAAATAACTGTAAAACAACATCAAAGGTCTAGAAATAAGGGATTTTAATGAAAATATATTATTCTGCTTCCACAGTGAAACATTAAGCAGCCATCAAAACAGATGAGGTTCACTGAATTGTAGGCTTACAACTGGTTAAAATGGTAAATGTTTTGCTGTATATATGTTACTAAAAGAAATATAATTTTAAAAAATTCTTTGTCTAGTTAGTCCAATGGCTTTCATGTTATCATTTATTCTTTCATTGTACAGCCAGATTCCACTTCTTAATATTTAATTTATCATCAAATATTTAAAACTGATACAAATCTATGGTTTTTATATTGTGGGCTACCTTTATCTGATTTTGGAACAGGTTTTATACAGGTTTGTAAAATGAATCAGAGAGTTCTGGGACTGTTAAAATAACAGAAAAATTCTATTGTTCTTTTTAAGTTTGGATGAATTTCCTCATAAAATTTTTGAGATCCATGATTTTCATGAAAAGTACAAAACACTACTGAAAGAAATTAAAGAAGATCTGAATAAATGGCAAGAAATGCCTCATGCATGCATTGGAAAAGTTAACATTTTTAATATACAATATATATTGATATATATATATCACTTTCTCTCATCATTTTTGTAGTTATGTTTTCATTTTATCCTACATTCCATCTGCATACATTGGAAGAGTTAGCATTTTTAATATATCAACATATATTGACATATATATATATATCATTTACTCTCATCTTTTGTAGTTAAGTTTTCATTTTATCCTATATGTAATCTTCTTTAGGATAGTCTTTTGTAGAGTACTCACATTTAAATTTTTTATTTTTAAAGAAATGTTAGTTTACATGAATGTTGCATAAAAAATATAGGGGATTCCCATATGCTCCATCCCTCCCGCACCCACACATTCTGATATTAACATCTTTCATTAGTGTGGTACATTTATTTCACTTGATAAATACATATTGAAGCATTGCTACTAACCATGCACTATAGTTTACATTATAGTTTACACTCTGCCTCTCACAATTTTATAGATTTTGACAAAATGTATAATGGCCTGTATACGTACGTCATTGCAATGTTATGCAGGACCAGTCCAATGTCCCGAAAATGCCCCCATGTTACATCTATTCTTCCCTCTCCCTCCCCTCAGAACCTCTGTTGGCCACTACCTTTATATCAATTATAAAAGTTCTTCCATTGCTAGAATAATAATACATATATAATAGAATATTAATGTCTACGTTAGTCCATTGTTCATTCCCCAACCTTGAGAATTTTGGGATGGTGATGCCCACTCTGTTTCTAACTGAGAGGAGACTTAGATCCCATGGGGCTGATGGATGGGACTATCCTGCTTGCAGTTGCAGACTCTGTTCCTTCGGATGGGCATTGTCCATCATCATCTCCTTGTTAGTTGTCCTGGGTGAGTCCGATGAACTGGAGAGTAGGTGTTGAAACTCTGCTGAGATTCAGAGCTCAAGTGGCACATGAACAGACCAAAAATTTGTCTCTGAGACATATATTTAACAAGTTTAGCACTAATTATAGGTTCAAATAAAAAGGGCAGAAGAGCCATGTATAGAGAGCCTATAAATGAGTCTCTGTTAAACTGGGAAGCATAAATTCCAAAGTAAGGCCCACTGACAGGGTGCCGAATTCCTGAGCTGTCTGCCCTGCTTAGAGCCTCAGATGTCTCTAGAGTATTCTTTTATAATTGTTTTAATTCTCTTTGTAACTCTAGTCATGTCCCACTCTCATTTCTAATTTCATGTTCTTACAGTCTTCTCCTTACCCCATTTCCTGACTGGGCAATCTATTGAGTTATTTGAATTACTGTGTTTTTATTTTTCTTGAATGTATAACCTTTGGTATATGCACCAATTTTGCTGTTTTTGCCCTTTTTTCTGATTTATGTATCTTCCCAACTTTATTTAATTCCTCCTTCTGCTTTTCCCAGATTTCTTTTCTTTTCTTTTTAAGAACCCAAGGTTTATTCTTAATTTTTTTTCTTTTGAGTACAGGTTTGACAGTTAGTCATAGACTTTTATTTAGAGTGTTCCCATTATTGTTATTTTGTAATTTTTCTGCAATTTCAGGTTTGATTTTTTCTTTGATCCTTAAGTTGTTTAAAGATGTCTTATAATTTCAAAATGATTGAGTTTTTTTTCCATTTTGTTTCTACTACTCATGTAATTTATAATATTATTACACAGTTAGAGATATTTACTTTTTACTCTTTTTAAATTGTATTTGCTTTTGTCTATTTCTTTGTAATCTAAAAAAGTTTTTAAAATAAATATTCCACGAACATTTGAATTTAAAATACAGTTTCTCTTTATAAGGTATATTTTCAATGTATATTAGAACTATTTGATAAACCTTATTATTTCATTCAGATACTCTACATGTCTATTTATCATGATTTGATGATGAAAGACAGAAAACAATGTTAAACTCTCTCACTTTTACTGTTTTCAGTGTTTTTTCTCTTTAAGAGATAGCACTCCTTACCAATGAGAAAATAATTTCTTTATACCTCAAAGTCAACTTTATATTATGTCCCCTGCTTTATTTTTAATTTAAATTTGCCTGTTAGTTCTCTGTCCAGTTTATTTCAAGTAGACAACATTTAATGAATGAAAGAAAGCCAGTCCCAGGCAAAACTGTGAAGTGGGCAAAATGATGTTGGTCTCAGTATCCCCCTTCCTGGTTTTTCCCCACTCCTGCCCCCTTCCTGGCTTCCAGGACATCACCTACTCTCTGTCTATTCTGGAAAGTGATTCTGGGTAGGTGTTAATAGTCTGTAAGAAGTTTTATCCTCCTAAGAAGTATTTATTTTATGCTTACAATAATGGGTCTCAGTGCATAAATTACATATATTTTTGGCACAGAATATGCCATCAAATACCTCATATTGTGCTGCCCTTGTGACTTACAACCTTTCTCTGTACAGTGTTCCCTATTCATAGTGGTCCCTGGCCTGAACACCATGGCCCTTTTGTTGGAAAAGTCTTGCCATGTCTTTTATTTAAGCTCTTAGAGAAAAACCTTTTCTTGCACGCACAGTTAAGAGCATGCTACATTGACTGAGGCTGTAGTGTGCTAAGCACTGTAATAGGCACTTTTGTTGACCTTATTCTCAACTTATAATAGCTAAAACCTTCTGCATCCCAACGACAAGCAAGGCAGCGAGTTAGTCTTTTTCACAACTGCTCACATCAATACTGCAAGGTTGATATTAAGTTTTCCCAAAACCTCACAGATATTTGGCAATGGGGTGAAGATCTGAAACCACTTCTGCCTAACTTTGCCAACATAACTTCCCACACCACAACTGTTTCTCAAACTTTAGGATGCACATGCACATTCCAATAGCCAACAACCAAAAATTCTGACTCAGCAGGTTTGAGGTCGGGTCCAGAAATCTTAAGCTTTATTAAGGTTCTCTGCTAAGTCTGATGGAGATGGTTAATAGTCCACACTTTGAAAAACTATACTAACCATGCTGGTTAATGCTGGCATGGGTAAATGTCCCTCTGGCTTATATATGAAGATCTCATCACAAAAGTGAATTTTGATTTCTGATACAAAATTCTGATAAAAACAAACAAACTCCTTATTCCATTTCCTCTAATATTATTGGGTAAGCATGTTAAAAATAAAAGTTTTGTTCTGAGGCATTCCAGCTTTAAGTCATTATAATGTCTAAGAAATGTGTCACTCAATTAGTACAGGTTGTAATTTACTACTCATATTTACAGATGTTTTAGAATCACTCACACTCAAAAATAAAAATTATTCAATATAGTCTGTCCCCCTTTGTACTTAGAATGTCAAATATACTCCATAATGTCAGGCGAAACATAGAGATAGAGATAGAGATGATGAAGAGAGACAAAAAGAAAGAAACAATGGAAAAATAAAGACATTTCATTGCTTTATGAATGAAATGCTATTGGGTCTAGACTACCCTCCCCCAAACCACCTTCTCCTTAAATATATTTTTGTTGAATACAGAGACCTCTTTGTTCTCTTTTTAGTTGTAACAGGAAGAAAAACTTGGGTGACTGTTTAACCCTTCCTAGTTGGGTAACTTTATTTAATATAAAAATACAAGCCATATATTTTAAAGTGAATAGCACAGGTGATTGGTCAACAACACCCTGCAAAGGAAAGACCTCAAAACTCAGTGTGGTTGTTAGTCCAGGCACAGCCCATTCATCAGTTTAGAAGGTTCAATATCCCTAAAAAAAAAGTTCACTTACCATGATCAGCCGAGAAAACAGCCAAAGAACTCAGGGTTTGGAGTGAAAAAAACTGGGAAGGGAACCCTAAGTTTGTCTCTTAACTGGATGTTTGACTTTGGACAAGTTGTTAGGTTCTCCAAGCCTCAATTTAACCATGTAAAATGGAAACAGTGCTACTAACCTCAGGGGATTGCTGTGAAGATTAAAATGAGGTGATATATAAATGTTTCTCTTCCAACCTTCCTGCCTGATTAAATTCTGGTCTATCATGAAGCAATAGCAATTTCACAGCCATTCTCAGATTTTTATCATTCTTAAAATACAATATAGGCTTGAAGTTTTACTTTTTAATTCTGTATTAACAAATTTCCATCCATAATAAAGGATGTGCTGCACATTACATATAACTAAATATGGTTTTGCCCATTAAACTGTATATATATGTTTGATAGAGAACTTCAACAGAAAGTGAGGGACACCTAGGAGTTTGGGATCCAGGGATCAGAGAAGAGCAGGGACCCTCAGACTTTCAGATGAAGTGTTAGGAACAGATGATAAACTCTTGGCTCACAATTCTGTCAAATTCACAGTGAATCCAAATTTATCTATCATACACATTTTGGTTCTATAAGTGTTTCTTTGAAGAAAAGTTTTCCATTAAAACTTTTTAAAAACCACTGATGTTGCATGGCCTTTTCATTGAGAAGAAAAAAGGAGAAATAACTGTCCAGTTCACATGGCTATCTGTTATCACAAAGCAGTCTTAGAACCTGGGTTTCCCATGCCTCAACCAGTTTTCTTTCAATTCTAGTATTTGGAAAGATATTACATACAGACAGACATAAAATCTCTGTATGTGCTATGGGGCAGGTGGATGGAACTCTCTTGTTAGCAATCGTAGATACTCTCTGTTTTTTGGGATGGGTGTTGTCCATCATCATCAGCATCTTAGTTTTCCTGGGAAAGTCTGGTGAGCTGGAGAGTAGTTGTTACAACACTGTTGAGATTCAGAACTCAACCAGCACATGAAGAGATCAAAGATTTAAGTCTGTGGTACATATATTTGATGAGTATAGTGCTAATTATAGGTTCAAATAAAAGGGGGCAAAAGAGCCATGTATAGAAAAATTATAAATGAGTCTAACTCTGTTACATTGGGGAGCATATATTCCAATGTAAGGCCCACTGACGGTGCCGAATTCCTGAGATTGTCTGGCCTTCCTAGAGTGTCTAAATGTCTCTAGAGCCCTCAGGAGCACCCCTGCTTGAGGCATTCAATCAGAAAGAGTGGGCCTCACTGTCCTAAAATCATCTGGATTGAGGAATGAACAAGCATAAGGGGAGGATACAATTATGGACTAAAGTAAACTCATTATTATTCTAGCAGTGAAAGATCTTGTAACACTGATATAAAGGCAGTGGTCACCAGAGGTATTGAGGGGAGGGAGAGGGAAGAATAGGTATAACAAGGGGCATTTTTGGGATATTGGAATTGTTCTGCATGACATTGCAATGATGAATACAGGCCATTATATATTTTGTCAGAACCTATAAAATTGTGCAGTGCAAAGTATAAACTATAATGTAAACTTTTGATCATGGTTAGTGGCAATGCTTCAATATGTGTTCACCAATTGTAACAAATGTACCTAACTAGTGAAAGATGTTGTTAATGGGGAAAAGTATGGGAGGGGAAGGGTGTGAGATATAAGGGAATCCCCCTATATTTTCGATGTATCATTTATGTAATCTAAAGCTTCTTTAAAAATAAAATTTAAAAAAATCTCTATAGGATGATTTAGTGGGGGACTAAGCCCTGCGTATTATGTAAGACAGACAGGTTTCATTTCTGTCCTCTTCATTCCCTAATAATTTGAGGACCATGAAATAGATTATTTTGGGGAAATAATAAACCTTAATTGCTCTTTTAATTTGATCCTGTGACTGAACTTATGTTTGTTTGGAATATTTTCTTTTTGGTACAAAAGTGAGCATTTATTTAAGAAGTTACAGAACACTGGTTTTTCGGTAATTCGGTGGAAGGAGATTTAATTTTTCAAACTGTATGCATACCTGACTTTTTTGAACTCTCTTGAATGAGTCTAAGAAATGCATTCCAAAAATCACAACTCTTACGTTAACTTAAAGTCCTGTGTGACAGGAGAGACAGCCTTGAACTTTTTGTTAGGGGCTGAGGGAGTATGGTGGGAAGAGGAGCAAGACGTTACTAGCAGTCAAGCATCACTGTCTCATAAACACACACACACACTGAAATAAGAGTCCTGGACTCTTATGTGTTTGGTTCTTGATCAACTTTTGGTTTAAGCCATTAATCTCTGTGAAATGAAAGGAAAGCACAAAGTTGTGTTGTTTTAGCTGATATTCATTACCAATTTAGTCAATCTATTGGTCCACTATTCCATCATTGCAAAGCCCTAAAATGCTGAGCAAGTAACAAAAAAGATAGCAGTAAATCTTTTCTGACTATAAAAATATTATCAATCCTTCTCTTTGGAATAATTACAACTGAAGTAGACGGGAAAATTGATTTCAAAGAAAAGAATCATGGAGACAGAAAAATCATAGAGACAGACAGGTTACCAGGAGTGGCAGGAGGCGGAATAAGGAGTCAATGCTTAATGGGTCTTGAGGTTCTGTTTGTGGTGATGTAAAAATTGTAGTCATGGATAGTGATGATGGTAGCACAATACTGTGAATGTAATTAATGCCAGTAAATTGCACATTTGAAAGTGGTTAAAATGAGAAAGTGGTATACACGTGACCACAAGGAAAAATTTATAAAGGAAAAGAACCTCTGCAGTGGCATTTGGGAGATGAAGCTTTACCCCATTGAAGCACATGATTTATTTAGTGGTACCATGTCACTGTGGGTCTTAAAGGGTTTACACTCCTCATAAAAAAATGTAAGTAACTCTTTGCACCAGTTGTGGGTTAGAGAGTGAGAATAGAGAAAAGAGAGAGACATAGAGCCAAGCTAAGTGGTTTGCCATTTAGTCATGGAGGTTATCAGTACAGGAAAAGAGAAAGAGTAGCTATAAAATTGGATAAGGTAGGTCAGAGCTACTGGGAGATGATTGAAAATGCAATGAATTTGTAATCTTGTATGAGTATGTTTCAGGACTAATATAGTGTATTCTGAATCTGCAAGCAAATGTTTCAATTATTCAGGGAAGCAAACAAAGCATCCTTTTACAATATCATAGTCCCAAGACCATTTGAATTAAATAACAATTGAAAACAAACTCCTTTCAGTAGAGTACAGCTCTCTGTGGAAAGACTACTACTCTTGATCAGTTTACTAACGTTTATCACCACCTCGGCCCTGGCCAATTTCTATGTCACTAACTTGTCTCTTTCATTTTGTACATAATTGAGATAAAGAAATGTTCTGGCAAGGCAATAAGAAGAAATTCTTCTCATAATGAGGAAGTTAAGATTTTGCTTTACTGTTCTTGTTATCGTTATTGTTAATTGCGGCTCATTGGTGACATTGCAGAACTAATAGGAAACTGCTGTGATCTAGGATACTTAATTTATTTATGAGGCCGATTTTGCCAAATGTGCTAAAGGCCAAAAAACTGGGGGTCGGTAGGAGGGAGGATTTTCTTTCCTGTACACCCATAGAAGAAAGCTCCGGCCCCCTATTTGCTATTGATATTGATGAGAGCTGGTGGGAGACAGAGAAAAAGAAGAAGAGAGAAAAAGCAGAGTTAACTGTCGTAGGTATCAGAAACGAGGACGCCAGATTAAGACCAGTAGAATCAACCCCAGAGGAGCAAAGGAAGCCAGAGAAGGAAGGACTGTAAGAGAGGCCCTAGAAGCATCCCAGCTTTCC
>PVKH010014333.1:0-16526 GCA_004027955.1 Chaetophractus vellerosus
GCTCCTCTGTCACATGGCAAGGCATATGGTATCATCTGATGGTCTCTCCCTTCTCTTCTGGGTTTCATTGATTTCAGCTTCTTGCTTCTGTGACTTTCTTTTCCTCATGTATGTATACATTTCATTTATAAAGGACTCTAGTAATAGGATTAAGACCGATCCTGATTGAAGTAGCCTCATGAAAAGATCCTACTTATAATGGGTTCATGCCCACAGGAATGGATTCACTTAAGAACATGTTTTTCTAGGGCATATACAGCTTCAAACCATTATAATCACTCACTGCAGTGCTGTCTCAGTTGAACCCTGTCCTAAGTGCCTATTTCTTAAGACCCTATTTCTAGAAGCAAATGTCTGAGCTGCATGCTCCTGAAGCTTTAGAAACTATCATGGAGTGTGTAACATGTGCTTGCAGTGGAACATTAGTAACAAGAACTGGAATAGTGTATCCTGAGTGACTATTAGTATGGTGTACTCAGTGATTGTTGCACATGAATTTGGGAAGACATTATGTAATCAACTAGGGGCTATATAATCCAATTCTGTGCCATTGAAATCCAAAATAAAACAGTCTGGAGAATAGCATCCATATATTTTGTGACAGCATTTTTATGACCCTTAAGGATATGATTAGTGATCAGAACTGCAGAGAAGACAAGCTTTCTTTTAACCACTTGTAAAAGACACTAATATTAACTTCCAAAGTCAGTTCCTTCTACAATGCAGATGGTAGGGTAAATTCATAATAAATTAACATACAATCTGGAATTTACATTTTAAAATATTTACGGGTTTTATTTAGATATTTTTTCAAAATTTTTAGTAACATCACTAAATATCCTTATGAAATTTCTTAATATATTTAACCAGCTCAAATGGAGTTGAGCCTGTATTTTTAAAACAATAACTGCAACTCAGTAAATTTTATTTCACCAGATTCTTGAATAATCAGTGCTGCAATTCTTTCAGCATTTTAGCAGTTCTTGTGTTTCAGTCTTTATTGAAAGTCCCTTCTAGTAAGAACCTATTTAAAAGTCACAGAAAAGCATGGGACAGTTTTCTGCTTCTTCTAGGTAACCATGACTGATTTTAACCAGGCAAATATTCTCTTCACTGTATTTTCACATTGTAATCAAGAGAACATTCTTTACAAAATATAAGGAGAATTAGGTAGAATTCAACTTATTACTTTGCATATACTTTTGGAAGAGGAAAGAAGAGAGAGAAATACAGACTCAGGGGTTCTTAAATTTTTTCAGTCAGTGATCCTACAATTTAGTACTTTTTCTTCTAACCTCAATTTTCATGTGTTCCTTCCTACATCTTTGATTATTTCAATTATCTTCATGGTCTTACATTTTGATTTCCTTTTCCTCTTAAAGGTAATCAATTTATTCTCTTAATGACTTCACTACTTTAATGACTGCAAATATTTTATTTGTGTAAAATTGATATTAATATCAGTAGCACTGAACTCTCACTGTTACAGATTATGCATGCTTCCTTTATTACTCACAGCACACTGCTTTCTAAAAGTATAATCATGATGTAAAAGAATAAATATTTAATTATTTTGATCTTTTGATATTTAATTTCCATGAACTAAATTAGAAACAAAAGTAAATTTATTAGAGTTAAATAATATTCAACCTGGAAAACTCGCTAGGTGCAACTTCTTTTCTAAAAAAAATTCAAAAAATAGGATTTGAAATTTTTTGTCAGGAAAGATGAATATTTAGAAAAGAAATGTAAGTCTTAGACATTTGTAGGAGAATAGAAAACAATGTTCTTATTAGCTTCGATAGTTTCACTTATGTAGCCTAAATTTAGACATGTTCTTGGTATTAATCCACATTCTTGAAGGTGTAAACCTAATGTAAATAAGATCTCTTGAAGATGCTATTTTAGGTAAATTGTGTCCCAATTCAATGAGTTTGAGTCTTAATCTAGATTACTGGAGTCCTTTATGAACAGAAGAAATTTAGAAATAGTGAGACAAAACCAGTGGGAGGAGCTTGAAGCCAGAAATCAATGGAACCTAGAAGAGAAATGAGAGGACATCACTATGTGAGGTGAAAGCCAAAGAACCCAACTACTTCCAGCCTGCTAGAAAACTACCAATTCTGGGAGGAAGCCAGACTTCCAGCCCCTAAATGTGTGAGACAATCAATTCCTGTGGCTTAAGCCAACCCATTGTGTGGTATTAACAGCCTGAAAACTAACATAGTTTTTGGTACTGGAAGTGGAGTACATAAAAATGTGGAAACAGCTTTGGACTTGAGTAATGGGTAGAGACTGGAAGAATTGTGAAGTGCTTGATAGAAAATACCTAGATTGCCTTAAAGAGACTTGGTAGAAATACAGGTATTAAAGTTACCTCCAATGAGGCTTGAGAGGGAAATGATGACAGCTTATTAGAAACTGGAAGAAAGGTGATCCTTGTGATAAAGTAACATGATTGGTTGAATTATGTCTTAAGGTTAGACATGAAATGGAACTTGTAAGTGATGAACTTGGATATTATTCCAAGTTGTGTTGAAAGTGCAATCTAGTTTCTTTTTGTAGTTTATCATAAAATGTGAAAGGAAAGGATAAGCTGAGAATTAAACTCTTAAGCACACAGGAACAAGAAATTGATGATTTTGAAAATTATTAGCCTACCCAAATATTATGCTCTGAGATTAGGGCAAGAAGACACTATATGAGGAACGTCTCCGATATTTCAGGAAATAGGTCCCCAGAGAACAGGCTCCATATGAAGGTTTAACTGAACAACCCTTTACTAAAGAGAGTGTGGCTGAAAAGGGATCCAGACAGCCATTTCAGTGGATGTCAGGATTGGAAATGCAGGTACTCAAAAAGGAACTGTGAAATATCATTCTGACTGATGGTTTGGATCCCCTTGAACTGTATGCAAAGTTGACAAGTGTTCTGCGAAACTTTAATGAGCAGAACCACCTCCATCCTGAACTAAAAAGGACAGAGAAGAGACAAATGGAAGGAAGAAGGACTTCAAGTGCAGAACCATAGAAACAAAGGTCTGGACCAGGAAGGTCTCAGACAAAAAGAGAAAGCTCAGCTATGAATGTGGAAAGGGCAGATTCATCCTTGTGCTTGGAGGGGGAGAGTTTGAACACTGCATCAATGCTCAATGACTTACCTCCTTTACCCCCCAGTTTTCAGGCAGAACAAAACTATTACTACAGTGTTCAGTGAGGGTAGTGCCTGCACCATGTATGCAGTATTCGGGGAATAATTGGCTGTTACACAAAATTTTGGAAAAGGTGGGGCTGCCCTTCCAGCATGCCCAAAGAACAAATCCTTCATCCACAGATAACTTTCAGACCTTGAAATCTAATGAAGTTTGCCCTGCTGGTTTTCAGACTTGCTTGGGACCTGTCATCCCAGTTTAACCTTCAAATTTCTCCCTTTTGGAATGGGAATGCATATCTTATGTCTGTCTCACCATTGTAGCTTGGAAGCAGTTAACTTATTTTTTAGGTTTCAGGGGACCATCAGTCAGAGGGGAATTTTGCTCCAGGACAGACCACACCCATAACTGATTTTCATGAGATTTTGGAATTAGATTTCTCTAAATTAACTTAAAGCTTTGGAGATATTGGGATGGGTGAGTGCATTTTGCATGTGGGAAGAATATTTCTTTTGGGAGTGAAGAAGTCAGACTGTAGTGACTTGAGTTGTAGACACGTTCTTGGTCTTAATCCACTTTCCTGAGGGTGTTTTAACTAAAACTATAACCAAGTCAACAATCAGGAAAGTTTGGTAAAAATAGATTTTCAGCTTTTAAAATATTTATTGAGTCATATTAATTCCCTTTATGCTTGAAAACTCAGGAAAATTACAATGAATTCAGTTGTATTTCTTTCTAAGAAAAATTTCAATTAACCTTTTTAAAAATTTAGGTTGTAGCCTTTCCATCTAATAAATTTTACATTTTTATTTCTATGCCATAGGTAGGAAATTGGCTATCTTTGTACCTTATTCCTCTACAGAGCAGTAGAGTAACAGCTTTTGACATAGAATTTTCTCAAAATATATTTTACCCTCTTTTATAACCATTGACAAGGAATTTGGAGACTCCTCTACTTATGGACAATTATGTAAAACATAAAAGTTTGCTGGTGTATTATTTTAACCAAAAGAGATAAGTTGGTTTATTTTCAATTAACTCCCATTGATAGAACATATTTTGGTACAATAGATCACATAAATAACTTATTTAACATATATTTCCAAAAGAAACAAAACATACTTTTGAACTACAATGTTAAACCTCATAATAAAGTATTAAATTCTTAATTTCTATATGTCTAGTTATAAGATTATTTGTGAGTTATAAATCTCATCTGGTAAAAGAATTATTTCCAGATATCTGTATTAGCTGCTGACCATGCAATATAAAATTAGACATGATCTATTACACTAGGCATTTTCCTTCACAAGAGAAGATAAATGTCTCTTATGAACCTGTCTGGCACCTAGACAACAGTTAAAGATATCACTAGTTCTTTCCCCACCCTTTTTTTCTTACATGAAATGTAAGAATCTCAGCAAATACCAGGTTTTTTTGTGTAGTGTAATAAAGGTTATTTATCAATTTCTCAATGAAAAATGATCATATTTTGCATGACCATGTATCTAGAGTTAAAAAAATTGTTCCTAGTGTATATGTATATATGTATATGAGCATGTATATGTACACAATTATATATAGTGTACATATGTGTGTGTGTTTAAAATGTATCACCTTTCTGCTATCTCAACTATACCAACACTACCACCAATTTGCAAAAGCATAATTGTTGGGATTGCTCTTTTTCTTCCACAGCATATGGATCTGGATCAATATTTTAGGTGGTTCCTGATATTTATCTAAATAAGGAAACATACATAGTGTAAGTTGTTAGGAATATGAATGTTTATGAAGTGGCCCCTGATCCTATAACCCCTTAAGAATAGTCTTGGATAGTATTTTGAGACTTTGGTTACGATATTAACACCAGACAGCAATCTTTTTACTGGATAGTTTCAGCTGGCATCTCCTTAGTATATAAGAAGAATATTATAATTTGCAAAATCCTTAAATCGATTATTAAAAGGGAACAATATTATTGTAGGTAGGCACTAAAATAAGAGGAAAATATAACAACTGTATGCTTTTAACTTGCTTTCTCTCAGCAATCATGTGTTTTGGCTTTATCTAAGAAGGCAAGTCCACTAGAAGTCCACTTGACCAGGATTTCCACATGTGTATGACAACAATCACATTAGGTGCTTATTAAAAATACGATTTCCTGAGCCTTTTCCAAACAAATTGAATTACACTTACCAGGAGACAATTCAACCAGCTCTGTTTGTAACAAGGGCACTAGAAGTACCTTCTTATCAGGTAAATTTACAGAACACTCCAGTAGACTACTGCCTTCAAGCATCGAAGGACCTTTGTCCACAATATAGCATCTAACATCAGTAAGTGCTCAATAACTATGTGTTAAGATGAATGACATTAAGACGCTGACTTCCTTTTTTCCACACTAGTACTGCTCTGAATGAAGATTACCTGCTTAAGCATCAATATGCATCTGCAAAATGCAGTGGATACGAGTTTGAGTTTTAGAACATTTTTAAAGATGTCTAACCTATTTATTGGATTATATTTAGACTCTATTTTTCAATGTATAATCCAGACTATAGTTTCCAAGCATCTTCTAATCACTTCTTGACAAATGATACTCTATCTCTGAAAACAAACAAGCCATATTAAAAAATATATCTGTCCTATGCTTTCCCTCTTTTTTTTTTTTCCTTTTCTCAATTCAAGGAAGAAGGAAGAAACAAGGATTGCTTACTAAATCTTGAAATCTTCAGGATGGGGCATTTAATTAGACAACATCTCTAGTCTTCATTATGACACTTCCAGTGTATCTTTGGTGCACACTGTTGCCTTGAGGATTTATTTTTTCTTTTGATCTTTTTACCTTTTCAATCTAAGCATCAGTTTCCTCAGCTTAAGGGGAAATATCTGCACCTATCTTAAACATTGAGGTGAAAATTAAGTAAGATTGAATAAGAACATACATGGTGTCTGAACTTCAGAATGTTTGTCCAAATAGTTTTGCCGATAGGAATTATCTACCAACTCTGTTGTCTGACTCATTATTTCCTAACATTCTTCAGGAAATAACACTTTTTAAAACATATAGAACATAGGAAAAACATTGTGAATAGTTAAACAGTATAGTTTTCTCCAGAGGATGTTAACCTGAAAAAATTCTATCCCTTCTGAAATAATTCTCATGAAAGTATAATTTTGTCAGTACCTGGTTTGACTTCAAAAAGTTGGATAGTTCAGTCTCTTAAATCATCTATATAAACATAGAGTTTTACAATAAACCGTGTCTTAGTACAGCACAGCATTTGCTTAGCCATCTGTTATATTTACATAGCTAGAGTCCAGGCTGTTCCCTGGGGCTCTACAACTTAATCAAGTACTCTATTTACACAGTCATGTATTCCCTGAGAGCTGCCTCTAGCCATGAAGTTTACATTGTTGAATCTATCAATTAGTTCTAGCTACTAGCCAATCAGTTAATAAAATGGGGAAGCTAGGCCAGAAAGGGAAATCTTAGTTAAAATTCTTTTGACTGTCTTAAGAGATTCCTTTAAAGTGCTGAAATTAACTAATTCCTTCATTTATTTTACTTGGTCGCTCTCAGAAAAATTTATAGTTGTTACAGAGATTTAGCTGAAACAGAGGTATACCAAGGGGAAAGAGGTATGTAGACTGTAGAAAATTTTAAGACAATAAGCAACCTACTACAAATCAGTTTGTTTTTTAACCAAGAGCAATTCTAAATATTTTCAATGATAAAATAATCATTCTGAATGAACAAAATCATTTGTGGTCTAAATTCTAATCAAGATAATTGCTGTACTTATTGTTGGATTTTATATATGTATATATATATGCATATATGTCATTATGTTGTATATATTTGAGTGTATACATTTCAAATTAACACCTTATCACTTGTTTTTTAATAAACATTGTATTCTGCATGAAAGATAACACAGATGATTCAGTTATATAACCCTGTTCGTACTCATCCATAGGTGTTGACTTGTGTATTTGTTTTCTTTTAATTTCTTTTCTTAAAGTTTACAATGGTTTGGAATTGGTAAAGTCATTTTAGGATCAATTTGCGTCTCCAAACCCTGTGGTCATACATATTCTTATGTGTAAGTAGGAATTTCAAAATGAACAGTGATTATAAAGATGAAAACAGGAATTTAGTTATTTCAACTCCATCTTTCTATGGGACCATTTGTTTTGTTTTGTTTTTTTTTGGTTACATATCCGCCCCCCCCTTTCTGCTTGCTCTTGCTGTGTGTCCATTCTTCTGTGTTTTTCTATGTCTGCTTCTTGTCTCCCCCCGTCTTTGCGGTGACGTGCCGAGTTGGCCCTCCGCGGAGGCGGCTCGCTCTGTTCGTGGGTGGCTCCATTCCATTTTCACGGGCGGCTCTGCTCCATGTTTTGTGGGCAGCAGTGCTCCGTGTTTTGCGGGCTGCCTGGCTTCCACGTTCACAGGTGGCAGCTCCCTGTTTCACGGGTGACTTTGCCATGCCTGTGGGGGCTCCACCCTGCCCGTGGCGGCTTTTTGCCTTGCCCACTGCGGCTTTGCCCCACCCACGGTGGCTTGCCTTTCTCAAGGCCATCTGCCCACTCGGAGAGGTCCCTGGGAACCGAACCCGGGGCCTCCCATGTAGTATACCGGCGCTCTTATCCACTGAGCTATCTAGCCGGCCCCTCTATGGGACCATTTGGAGAGTATTAAAAATTATTCAATAAAATTTAATTTTTGAAAATTTTTAGGTTTACTGAAAAATTGAGTGGATGGTACAGATAGTTCCCATATATTCTCTTCTCCTGCACAATTTCTACAATTATTAATTTCTTGCATTAGTGTGTTACTTTTGTCACAATTAATGAATCTATATTGATACATTATTATTGACTGAAGTACATAGTTGACATTATGATTCACTCCCTGTATTTCACAGTTCTAAGGGGATTGACAAATGTATAACATATTTCTACCATTACATCATCAAACAGAATACTTTCACCTCCCTAGACATCCTACGTGTTTCATCTATTCATTTTCTCTGTAACCCAACCCTTGGAAAACATTGACTTTTTGACTGTCCCTATAGTTTTGCCTTTTCCAGAATGTCATATAATTGGAATCATATAATATGCAGCTTTTCAGCCTAGCTTTCCCATGAAATAAATATTTAAGTTTCCTCCACACCTTTTCAGGACTTGATAGCTCATTTCTTTCTATCACTGAATAATATGCTACTGCATAGATGTACCAGAGTTTGTTTACCAATTTTCCTATTGAAGCACTTCTTGGTTGCTTTCAATTTTGAGCAAATATGAATAAAGCTACCGAATACTTTTGCCTGCAGGTTCTGATGTAGACATACATTTTAAATTCAATTGGAAACCTAGGAGAGGTTTGATTACTGGAGAATTGGTAAGAATATGTTTAGTTTTGTAAGAAACTCCCAAACTATTTTCCAGAGTGGTGGTACCATTTTGTTTTCCACCAACAGTGAAATGAGTGCTCTTTTTGCTTGGCGTCCTCTTAAGCATTTTGTATTGTCAGTTCTATTTTTTATTTTTTAAGCCATTCAAATGAGTTGTATAGTGATATCTCATTGTTTTTCAGGCATTTACAATTATCTAGGGACATATGACATTGAGCATTTTTATATAATTATTTGCGATCTGTACAACTTCTTAGGTGACTCATCTCCAGGTCTTTGCTCATTTTTAATTGGGTTATTTCTTTAATTATTGATGGGTTTTAAGCATTCCTTTTATATTTTGGATGAAGGGCTTTTATCAGGTATGTGTGTTTTGAAATTATTTGATCTCAGCATTGGCTTTCCTTCTTATTCTCTTAACACTGTCTTTGCACAGTAGAAGGGTTAAATTTTAATAAATACCTAATAAATTTTTTTCTTTCATGGATTGTGCTTTGGGTGTTATATCTAAAACCTCATGCATTTTATATTAGGGTCTATGATCCATTTTGAATTATTTTTGTGAAGTGTGTAAGACCTGTATCTACAGGGAAGGAGGGGCATATGGCTATCCAGTGATTCCAGTACCATTTATTGACAAGACGATTATTTCTCTATTGAAATGCCTTTGTGCCTTTCTCAAAGATCAGTTGACTATGTTAATGTGGGTTTATTTCTGGTCTATTATGTTCCATTGCCCTATTTCCCCAGTCTTTCACCAATGCCATGCCATCTTGATTACTGTAGCTTTAAAGGAAGTCTTGAAATTGTAAATTGAGAGTCCTCCAAGTTTGTCCTTCTTCTACAATATTGTTAGCTATTCTGTCTTTCGGCTTTCATATAAACTTTAGAATAAGTTTGTATTATATACAAAATAACATAATGGAATTTTAATTGGAGTTGCATTAAATATATGTAAAGTTCAGAAGTATTGACATCTTAACAATATTAAGTGTTTCCATTCATGAACACAGAATATCTCTATTTATTTGGATCTTCCTTCATTTCTTCCACCACGGTATTTTAGTTTTTCTCATAGACAATTGTACATATTTTGTTTGATTTCTCTTTTGTGCTGCTAAATATATAGCATTGTGCTTTTCATTTAATTTCCAATATTTCATTGGTAGAAAGCAATTGATTTTGAATATTAACCTTGCATCTTGCAACTTATAATCAATTATTAGTTCTTGGTATTTTGGGTTGATATTTTTGGATTTTCTACATAGACAATTACATCTTCTGTGAACAAAGACAGTTTCATTTCTCCCTTCCTAATCTGAGCATCTTTCATTTAATTTTCTTATTTTATTACACTAGGTAGAGCTTCCAGTATGAACTTGAATAGGAGTGGTAAAAGGGGACACCATTGTCGTCTATTTAAAATTAAAAAAAAAAATTTGGATTAGAGAAGTTTTAGGTTTACAGAATAGTCATGCAATAAGTTCAGCATTCCCATGTACTCTACCTCATGCAGGCAGTGTTCCTATTATTAACATTCTGCATTAGTTTGCTACCTTTGTTAAAATTGATGAAATAATATTTGTATAATTATATAATTGATGATAATTCATAATTTACATTAGGGTTCAATGTCTGTGTTGTACAGTCCTATGGTGTTTTAAATTTTTTTCTAGTAACATATATAACCAAAATTTTCCCCATTTGACCATATTAAAATAAACAATTCAGTGTTGTTAATTATATTCACAATGGTGTGCTACACCGCTCATTACCAAAATATTTCCATTATCCCAAACAAAACCTCTGTATCAATTAAGCATTAATTGCCCATTCCCTAACCTCATGACAGCCCCTAGAAACCTGTATTCTAGTTTGTGACTCTATGAATTTGCATGTACTCATTGTTTCATATCAATAAAACCTTACAATATTTGTCTTTTTTGCATCTGGCTTATTTTAGTCAACATGATGCCTTCAAATTTTCATCCGTGATTTTGTTGTGTCAGAGTTTCATTATTTTTTTTGGCTGAATAATATTTCATTGTCTGTATATACCATATTTGTTTATCCAGTCATCTGTTGATGTACATTTGGGTTGATTCCATCTTTTGGCAATTGTGGATAAAGGTGCTATAATCATGGGTGTGCAAATATATGTTCAAGACCCTGCTTTCAATTCCTTTTGGGTATATATCTAGAAGTGAGATGTTCAAGTCTTATGATAATTCTATGGTCAAATTTATGAGGGATTTCTAAACTTATTTTCATGGTGGCCGTACTATTTTACATTCCCACCATCAATGAACAATTGTTCTTATTTTTCCACATTCTTTCCAATCCTTGTTATTTTCCATATATTTATAGTAGCCATTCTAGTGAGTATGAAAAGCTATCTCATTGTGGTTTTGATTTCCATTTCCCTAATGGCTAGTGATTTTGAGCATATTTTCATGTGTTTGTTGGCTTTTTGTATAACTGCTTTGGAGAAATGTCTATTCAAATCTTTTGTCCATATTTTAATTGGATAGTTTGTCCTTTTGTTGTTGAGTTGTAGGATTTACGTATATATTTTGGATATTAAGCTATTATTGGATATGTGGTTCCTGAATATTTTCTTTCATCATGTATATTGTCTTTTTATGTTCATGATAAAGTGTTTTGATGTATAAAAGCTTTTTATTTTGAAGAAGTCTCACTTACCTGTTTTTTATTTTTCTCCTTATGCTTTTGGTGTAAAGTTTAAGAAACCATTGCCTGCCAGAAAGTTATTTAAGATATCTGCATACGTTTTCCTCTAGGAGTTTTATGGTTTTTGTTCTTATATTTAAGTCTTTAATCCATTTTGAGTTAACTTTTTTATATGGTGTAAGTGAGAAGTTTCCTTTCATTTGTTTGCATATAGGCATCCAGTTTTCCCAGCACCATTTGTTGAAAAGACTCTTCTTTCCCTATTAAGTTGACTTAGCACCATTGTTAAAATCAATTGGCCATCAATATGAGGGTTTACTTCTGCCCTAGCCACTCAATTACAATGACTTATATGTATGCCCTTGTGCCCGTATGATGCTGTTTTTATTATCATAGCATTGTAATGAGTTTAAAATTGGGAAGTGTGAGTCCTCTTACTTCATTATTCTTTTTAAAGATGGGTCAGGGCTCCTTACCCTTCCAAGCAAGTTTGATGATTGGCTCTTCTATTTCTGCAAAGAAGGCTGTTGGAATTTATGTTGAATAATTGCAGTGACAGGAATATTTTTGTGTTCTTGGTATCGTTATCTGGCTTTGTATTAGGTTGATATTTGCCTCATAGAATGAGTTAGAAAGTGTACCCTCCATTCAAATTTTTGGAAAAGTTTGAAAAGAATTGATGTAAATTTTTTTCATAATGCTTGGTAAAATTTATCCTTGAAGCTGTCTGGTCTTGGGCAGTTTTAGGGGAGGTGTTTGATTACTGAGTCAGTCTCTTTACTTTTCATTAGTCTGTTAAGATCTTCTATTTCTTCTTGAGTCAGTATAGCTGGTTTGTGTTTTTATGAATCTGTGAACTTCAGGTTAGGTTATCTAATTTGCTGATATAGTTATTCATATTATCCCCCTTAATCCTTTTTATTTCTGTGGGATACTAATGCCCCTCTTTCATTTCTGATTTTAGTTATTTGCATCCCCTCTCATTGCCAGTTTTATTGATCTTTTCACAGTAACAACTATTGGCTTAGTTCATTCTTGCTATTGTTTTTTATTCCCTATTTTTTCATCACTGTTCTAATCTTTGTTATGTCCTTACATCTGCTCTCTTTGAGTTTAATTTGTTCTCTTTTTCCTAGATCCTCTAGTTGCTAAACTAGATCCCTGATTTGATATCTTTCTTCTTTTTAAATGCAAACATTTAGAGCTATAAATTTCCCTCTCAGCCCTGCCTTTCTGCATCCCGTAATTTTTGATACATTGTGTTTTTGTTTTAACTTGCCTCAATATGTTTCTTAATTTCTGTAGTGATTTATTCTTTGACCCATTCATTTAGAGTGCATTGTTTAATTTCCATTTATTTGTGTATTTTGCAGTTATCCCTACTTTATTGTTTCCTAGCTTCTTTCCATTTTGTTTGGAGAAGACATGTTCTTTGATTTTAATATTTTAAAATTGAGCCTTGTTTGTGACCTAACATATATCTATCTGGAGATTAACTCATTGGTACTAGAGAAGAATTTGTATTCTGCTGTTGTTGGGTGAAGTATTCATAAATGTTTATTAAGACTAGTTGAGTCAGAATATTTTCAAGTCTTCTAATTCCTTATTGATCTTCTCTCTAGGTATTCTATTCATTATTGAAAATAGTATGTTGAAGTTTCAAACTACTAAGGTAGAACTGTCTATTTCTCTCTTTAAATCTGTCTGTATTTGCTTCATACATTTTAGGGCTCAGCTTTTAGTTGTATATATATTTATAATTTTAAGCTTTCTTGTTGAAATGACTTCTTAATCAGTATATAATGACCTTCTATTGTTTTAATTTCCTTGACTGCCCAGTAGAAATGGGTTAGCTAAAACAGTGGGAATTTATTTGCTCATGGTTTTGAGTTTGGGAAAATGTCCAAATCAAGGTACAGATATCTCCATGGAGATTCATGTGATATGTTTGGGCAGCAGTTCCTACATCCAGTAGATGCTGCCCAGAGTTCACTACATATAAAATCTTGAGTCCCATGAGAGAGACATGGAGCTCTCATTTGCTTTCCAGCACAGAAGGACATGATTTGTGGAATCTGAACTGCATTGAAGTAACTTCCTGGATCCATGTTCATTTAAACCTTCATATGAGGCATTATTCTCTGGAGACTTGCTTCCTGGAAGCTCAGAAATTTCCAAACCATCAGTTCCTGCTTTCTTTGTGCCTAGGAGTTCACTCCTCAAAATATCCCTTTCTTCTTTCATTTTAATGTAAACTGCAAGGAGAAATCAGGCTTCACTTTCCACATTTAGCTTGGAAATCCCAGCTAAATAATCAAGCTTGTCACCTTGTCACTTTCAAGGTTTGCCTTCCATTAGAACTCAATTTTGAAAAAAAAAACAAAACTACATTTTGCCATGTTCTCTGTCAATGTAAAACAAGAATCACCTTTCCTCCAGTTTCCAATAACACATACATTATTTTGTTCTAAAGTTTCATCAGAAGCACTATTAACATCCATATTTCTAACAGCAGTCTCTTCAAAGCAATCTATGCCTTTTCTATCAAGTGCCTCACAATTCTTCCAGCTTTTACTCATTACCCATTTCCAAAGCTATTTCCACACTTTTGTATTTGAAATAATAGCACCCCATTCTACTGGTACTGAAATCTGTGTCTTTAAATTTAAGGTTAGTTTCTTGTAGACAGCATATAGCAATTTCATGTTTTTTTATCCATTGTGCAAACCTCTGGGTTTTGACTGGAAGGATTAATCATTTACATTTAAAGTAACTAATGATAATGCAGTATATTTTCTGCCCCTTTGCTATTTGGTCTTTGTAAATCTTATGTCTTTTTCTCCCGCTTTTCTTCCATAAATGACTACTTTCATACTTATTTGATTTTTGTAGTGTATCATTTTGAGTCTCTTCTCATTTCCCTCTAAGTATATTTTTCACATTGTTGTGGTTACCATAGGGATAAAATTTAACATCCTAAATATATAACATACACATTTGTATTGATATCAAACTAATTTCAATAATATATACAAACACTGTCTTTATACCTCTAAATCCCCCCACTATTAGTTGTATCTTGTTCAAAATTATATTTTTAGGTGAGGACTGGGGGAAGATGGCAACAAACTAACATGCAGAGCTCATTTTTCTCACAAAAACAATGGAGAAGGAGCCAAAAGTTGTCCTAGGGACCTGCTTTGGGGATAAGCAGACCAGGACAGTGCTACACAACTCCCAGGAGGGTGTAAGACAGAGACCAAGAAGCTGAAATGACAATCGTGAGTTACCAAGCTCCCATGGCTGCCAGGAAGGGCTCCCATCCCCCACCTAAGATATTAAGCTGGGGAACAACCTCTGGATTGCTTCAGCCAACTTAATGGGGAACGAACAGCTTCCTCCCTTTCAGCTGTTTCAAGGGAAAAGGGAGAGGGAGTCAAGGAGCTTTTCTTCAGTGAATTTAGCTAGCAGCACTTGCTTTGAATCTCCGCTCTGGAGATTCAACACAGGAACACAGGAAAGCCAAGACTGAAGCACCCCAATGGAAAGGTGCACTGACAAGACCCATTTGCTGGGTTGTCTGGGTATAGCATGGAAAAAAACTGTGATACTCTTTGTATGTTACACCTGAGAGAAAATCTCCACCCCAATATAGAGACCTTGACCCCATTTTGAAAATGTAAGCAAGGTAATTTTAAAGACAGAATAAGGTGAACCAAATATCAAAGAAGAGCTGTGAAAAAATAGACAAGAGAGAGAAATAGGCCATCAGAGTAAATCCACCAATTCAGATGCCTAGAAATCAGGAAAAAATTACAAGCCATACTAGGAAACAGGAAGAGATGGCCCAGCCAAAGGAACTAAACAAATATCCTGAAGAGCTACAGGATTTAAGACAATTAATTAGTGATAATCATGCAATTATCTTGAGTCACTTCAAAATATTTAAAGAAAATATGATTAAAGAAATAAAGGATATTAAGAAGATACTGGGTGACCATAAAGAACAATTTGAAGTCTGAAAAGAAAAGTAACAGACTTTTTGGGAATGAAAGACACAACGGATGAGATTAAAAATATACTAGATGTCCTGGGTGAGCCCATTGAGTTGTAGAGTAGGAGTTGCAGCTCCACCGAGCTTTTGGACCCAGCTAGAACATGGACAGCCCATAGACTCTGCTCTCTGGAAGTACACCTAAAACTCTGGCATCACATATAGGTTTGAATAGAAGAGACAGATGGATCATGTGCAGGGAAGACATATTTCAATCAGACTCTGTCACTCTCAGGAGCAAGGATTCCAAATTAGGGCCCACTGATAAGGCACCAAACTTGGGGACTATCTGCCCTGATATAAGACTTGGATGTCTCCAGAGCCCTCAGGAGCCCCTTTGTTTGGGGTGATATCCATATTGGAAGCCTAGGAGGTCCTATTGGAGTGTGCATAAGTGTTAACTCTGGGTTGACCTCCCGACTCACTTTGAAGTCTCTTAGCCCTATGAACTCATTAGTCTTTGCCATTTCCCCTTTTTATTTGAAGTCTTTTTTCAGTCGTATTGCCTGTCGGCACCTGGCAGTAATCCCTCCCTCGTTGCCAGGGAGGCTCATCTCCAGGAGTCATGTCCCACGCTGGGAGGAAGGTAATGCATTCATATGTTGAGTTTGGCTTAGAGAGAGGCTGCATTTGAGCAACAAGGAGGCTCTCAAGAGGCAACTCTTAGGTACCCCATAACACGAGGCTGTTTCAATGTCAAGAGCAAAGACTCATAAGGCTAGTCATCAATAACAATGGCCCATTAATGGATCATCCTCATTTGCCAGACACTGCCCCCACACTTGGGGGGCTGTTGCTACTCTTCTGGATAATATGACAGACACCTCCAGGATGGGAAATCAGTATTCTCTCCTTCATTGAGTAATTCACCCTATGACCATGCCCCATGAGCATTTGAACAATTTAGTATACTTTTTATGTATTGTTTTGGTCAGCCAAAGGCGTGCCTTTTGAAATATACCAAAGATTGGTCGGTCTTTATAAAGGGTATTTATTTGGGGTAGAAGCTTATAGTTACCAGGCCACAAAGCATAAATTTCTTCCCATACCAGAGTCCATGCCCTGGAGCAAGATGGCTGCCGACGTCTCCAGGGTTCAGGCTTATGGATTCCTTTGTTCCCGGGGCTGCGTTTCTCTCCAGGCTTAGCTTGTTTCCTTCACGAGTTCAGCTGAAGACTATGAGACTCTCTGCGTTGCGTCTCTCCAC
>PVKH010014334.1:0-16518 GCA_004027955.1 Chaetophractus vellerosus
AGGATTCTGTTGCAGAGCAAATTTAAGCAGAAAATTATTTTTAATAGGATACTAAGTAATTCACAGAACATTTGAAACACTAAAGAAAAAGACTCTGAGCTTTCAAAAATGATTTTAATGCTACTTTGCAAAAACAGATCACCATAGAAGCTGCTGCCTCTTCCACAACCAGGAAATCACCTGATAAATGGAAAAGTTTCAACAAGGGCTGCAAGAACTAAGCCAACCTTCTCTGATCCAGCAAATAAAATGCACACCTTATGCCTTCCTCTTGCTACCGTCAAAGCTAGTTGTTGGTTGGTGTGGTTGCAGACAAGCCACATTGCTCTGTAGACATTTTTACAAGCAGAAAGAGCAAAGTATGGTCTCTGCTTTCCTCCACCTTCAAAATCACATGGTTGTGCCTCCAGGTGGCCAAATCTGAATTACAGCCAGTACCCTAGCTGCAAGGGAGTCTGGGAAGTGAAGTTTTTAGGTTTCTGGCCTCCACATTTCAGAAAGGCAAACTAGAAGGTAGATGGGATGAATGTTGATACAACATAACATCCACATGAGAATAAAAAAAACACCCACTTCATTGGGTCCATGTAAGGATTCCATGAAATAAAAAGTATAAATACTTGGAACAGTGCCAGGCTCCTGGGAGACTCTCAATAAATATAACTGTTTTCACCAAACTTCTCAGACCGTGGCGCAGGGGAAAGTACATGACCTTGGATAAAGCCCCAAATTTGCAACTTTGATTAACCCACTTATCTAAGAACACCAGTTTCTTCATCTGTAAATTGGGGACAATCATCACTCTTTACTACAGAGCTGCTGAGATCACATTAGATTGTGCCTGAAAGGTGCCTTGAAAATTGTAGTGCACGCTCTAATCGCTTTGGTGTTGAGTGGATACTAGTTGAATTGGAAAATTACAGACTTGTGCTAGAATTCCAGCTCTGCCCCCCTGAGAATAGCAGTCTGCTTCCTGAAGTTTTATCTCACTCACCCTCATGCATTTTTTTCCTCTTTAATTTTCATAATCAGCCAGGGGAATCAAACAACTTTGTCACATCCCAGTGAGGAAAGTGAGTTTCGGGCACTGCTATAACCACTTCTTTAAAGAGGGCAGCTCAGGTCCTACCCAGCTCTTCAAAGTTCCCCGCCCCTGAGTTCTTTCCAGGAGACCCAGTGCCCTCTCTACATCAGTTACCACAACTGGGGTGCCAAGTGAGGAGGCACAGCCTCAAGGAAGAGACAGGTGGCTCCTGAACAAAAACTGTAACGCATTCTCCCCGGGGGAAGAAATTCGGAAAGTTTAGCTCACTCTTTCCTGCCATAAAGCACGCTGAATGTTAACAGCTTGCTCCTGTCCAAGCTGGTGTTTTTTAAATTAAGTATTGTTAAATCCATACCATTTGGAACGATGCTTCAGACAGCCCTGACACACTCTCTCTTGCTTCTGCTTTCATTTCACCTAATATATTGTGCGTGGAGCCGGTAACCAGCATTACCGTGGCGTCGGCTTCTGCAGTTGCTGCTGCTCAGACGCTTGCAGACGGCTTTAATTTAGATACCTGAGGAGGGAAAAAGGAACTCGGCCAACGCCCTGCTCAGACGCCATGAGAGGACTTTCCCAAGGTGCCGTTCGTATGGATCTTGATTACCTACGCTTTTATTTTATTTTTCTTCAGTACCGAAAAAGGTTTTAGAAATGGAGAAGCTGGGAAACAAAGGAATTGGCAATTAAAATAAGATACTTTCCATTGTCAGGTAACATATACCCTAAGTAAACCTTGGGTAGCTTCCTTGATGCTCCTTTACCTTCATCATAAACATCCCCCTCCACCAGTATGACCTCACAGCATACATATATAAAGTGTATATGTATACACTTACATATACACACACACACACACACACACACACTTACATACATATAAAAATCAGTGGATGTAGAGTCAGAAGACTCTGATTCAAGGGTGAGTTCTAACCAGTGGGGTTTCAGACAAGTGACTTAACTTTGCTGAACCTCAGTTTCCACATATATAGAATGGGGCTAATACTTTATCAACTTCAAAGAGTATAATAGAGGTCAAATGAGCTTATGGGTGTAAAATTGTTTTGAAAACTCTAAAACTATCACATAAACACTGGTAATGCTGAAAATTAGCTCCTTCTGAAAACTTTCCTCAACCTCCCTAACCCACCTTGATTTTGTCCTCCTTTTCCTGAGGTTAGAGTAACCTTAGAGTTTGCCCTCAACTGTATAACACTTGATTGTACAATTACTTTTCCCAGTTTCTCAGGAAACTGAGAAAAGGAAATACTATGAGAAGAAACCAGAAAAGCGGGCATCCTCCAGGTATTCAATGGATGATTGAGGACTTGACTTATACTATTCTGTGACTTCATTGAGGTGACCATCTGGCTGTACATTCACATCTACATCAAATAAATCTCTCTCTGACTCAAACTATTTAGACAAATTATTTCCAAAGGAGAAAGGAGTCTAGACTGGAGTACAAGTGGCTACCAGTTCTTTTCTGATCATCCCAATTTTTGTTCTATTCCACTACAAATTGTATCTTATCTTTAGCATAGTTGCTACTATCCCTTCTCTTACTATCTCTTCTCTTTGAATCTTCCTAATGAGTGGCGTTTATGTGTGGAAGAGGGAGGAAAGAAGTTGTAGGAAAAATATTTCATTTTATAGAACTAGTTGTGACTTTAGCTAATGTCTCTGATAGGAAAAAACCTGCAACTGAAAGTTCAAATGTGTAAAAGAGAATTATATATAGTATAACTTTATGAACAAAAGTTTATTTCAATCAACTTTTTTTAATGTGATGAGGATTTTGGATAATAGCAGTCAAGCATTTTTACAGCTACTTGTGCATGCTCTTTAGCTTAAGAACATTATCTAGTTCTTGAGAGATTTGTAAAACTAATCATTTTGAAAGAGAAGATTATATTTCAAGAATAGGGCCTCATTGTTATAGATTTGTGTTGTCTATTTTCCTAGGTCTACATATTTAGTTCCAAAGAGAAGGATGAATCTTTGTATGTCCTGACTTTCCTAATGGGTTGAAAATAGGATTTTTAAAGCTCCTCTGTCTTTAAGTGGTATACCATGTGGGGTAAGTAATCTGAAGTTGAACAACCTGCTTTTCCTCACCTTTTTGAAAAGCAACTCTGCAGGTATCTATAGAGGCAGACCTGCCTGTATTCACATGCCTATTATGGCTTGATCAGGTTTTCCTTATTTGTGTATTTGGTGCCTCTTGTCAGTATGTTTTAATAATGAAAGCAAGGAACATTAATTCTAAATGCCTTCCACTTCCACTGCGTATAGTTTTTGGGCCATCAGGAGACCTCACAGGAAAAAGAATGCCTGCTAACACACCTATGGAAGTTTAAAGCCAAGTTTGTGACTGCATTCTTTCAAAAACTCAATGATTTCCTTAGCAGATAAGGGGAGAAATGTCCTAGTTTGACATTTGACACTTTTCTAAAACTGTAATAAAATCCATCTCTAGCAGAGCCAAATCTTGCTGGTGGATTAACCAGATTTAGAAGCTTCCTGACCTTCTCTTTGCTGTTACTGGCCTTGTCGTCATTTCACTGTTCATTAGCACTTCCTCCAGGGTTAGACTGGACCTTTGAGGTCCTCCCATCCAACACTTTGCAATCCTGGAAGGGCAAAGGAGGTAAAATTCAGCTCGCCCTTTGCTGCTCCATTATGCCAGGTCCAATAAAGGACCTGGGTGAGGAGGAAGCTGAAGCTGTTGGCTAAAAGAAGGCTGTAGAATTAACTGTGGATTTATTTCATCCTTTCTTTCTGTCTCCTTGCTAAGGCAGATAGTTAAGAGCTGGCAGTATGTCAAAATCAGCCTGTTCCTCTACTCCAAATTTCAGCCCCACTCATCCTGGAGTCTTTGTTAAAGGATTCTTTTTAAACTAGGGGATCTAAATTCCTAATTATACCTTTAGAATTAGTAAACCTTGGATGTTTTAAATTGTCATTTTACAAAGAAGCAACTTGCTCTCTTTTCAGAGCAAGTCATCAATACACAAAATAACATATGCCACTATTTAGATTCATGAAGAACTTTCAAATAGTTGTCGTCTCCCTTTGCCAAGTCAAGGGGGAAAATAAAGAGGAACGTTATGAAAGAGGAATAAAGCAGTGGTACAGAAGACATTTACAGAGCACATTAAATCAGTTTTTGTCTATGGCTCTTTCCCTTTATGGCATATGTTATATATTGACAGGGATTAAGTTTCTCTCCTGAATGGAACAATACAGCGTCACAGGGAGCTACTGTACTTTACAAAGCAACAGGCACCAGCAAAGGCTAATGGCAAACAGAAATGTATCTCACAAAGAAATAACTAGGTTAGTTTTAAAACAGGGCTTTACTTCATCTTTTGCAGTTGTGTATCTTTTGAACTTCTCTTCTGGCTTTCCTCGCTCTGCCTCTGCCACGCACTCTCCTTTCTTTTTCGTTCTTTTTCCCCTTTCAGCTCGCACTGCTACACTTTCTCAGTCCCCCTGGCTTTGTTATTCAGCATGTCTGATTAGCAGGAGCCTGATTGGCTGGCTGCCTGCTACAAGAGAGATTCCATTCAGCTTACCCCCCACCCCCCTCACCCATCCACCCACCCACCCCTCGGTCAGGAAATGTGAGCAGGGCTGATGGAAGCTGATAGGCAGGGCTGGAGTGTTAGCACCAGTACTGGATGTGACAGCAGGCAGAGGAGCACTTAGCAGCATATTCAGTGTCCGATTCGGATTCCGGCAAGGATCCAAGCATGGAATGCTGCCGTCGGGCAACTTCTGGCACACCATTCCTCTTTCTGGCTTTCCTGCTCCTGGTAAATGCCTTTTCATTTCAATACTTTGCTATCGCTATTTAATCTGGGTGCTATTGGGGTGTTTTCCATGTGTGTGTATGTGTGTCGGTTCTGTGTATGTGTGAATGTGTGTGTATCTTTATCCTAAAACTTCAGGTAAAATAATTTACATGATTAAAAAAAAAAACAACTCCATCAAGAATTTTAACCCCAACTTCCCAAGCAAAATCAAGACTTTCTGGAATTAGTTGCAGGTATATAATTCTGAGACATGAACTTTGGGATCTACTACATAGTTTGTGAGCAAAGGAATGTATAAATAGTGTATGCTTGGAATTTGGGTAATAGACATCCTGAAATCAAATTCAGTCACTGGTGTTCCTGGAAATTTTTGAAGGACAGGCTGTGAAGGGCTTTCCCCCACTGCCTATTATGGATTTTTTTTTCTCTATGCACATGTGCTAAGGAGTAAGGTAAAGAGGGAAAGAGAACCTCTTTGCAGCCAACTCAGATTATAACTCATAATTACTACAAGTCATTTACGGATACAAGTTAATACTAGTATTTATGAATTGAGGATTATGGTCTTTGATCTCAGATCTACTTTTGAAGAAGAAAAATATGAATTTTTGTACGTCTGCTTTCCACAATCACAGTGATAAGATGCTCTGCTCTTGAACGTCATCACACGCTGAATTTTTTTACTCAAAGTAAATGTTCCGTTGTGACTCATGCTTGATTTTATGGGCAGAAAATGAACATTTACTGTCCAAAAAATCGACACTCAAATATTAATAGCAACTCACATTTTTAAAACCAGAGTGTTCCGGGCAGGCAGCTTAGTAAACCTCATCTGAATGTTTGATTCCAAAATTTGGACCCACTGGTTCCAAACATACATGACTGTAGCTCTCCCTGTCACATTTATTGCACACCAGAACTTCCTCTCAAGGTAACAGCATGAGTAACAAGGTAAAAATGTAACGAAAATGTAGGTTGTATTGATTCTTTCATGGTGAAGGAATGTTCTCATTAGATTCTAACAAATTTGATCTGCACTAAAATTTGAAGAAGGGAAGCAAACCATTTGGTAGAAATTGAAAAACTCCAGGAGGATTCATCAGATAGAGTAATCAGACAGTGATTAAGTATTTAATACATTCCCACTTCATAATAATTTGCATCATTGTAGCCAAGAGATGGTAATGCTGCATTGCGAATGTGGTAAATATAGAAATACAATATATTTTCCATTTTTCATGGAAATGTAAAGACAGACTGAATTTTAACCATGAATGAGCTGTAAGTTTTAGCTGCTCTGAGAAACAGAATGTTTAGTTGTGCTTAATGACTTGTGAAACAAGCATTTTATGAAAGGTATCCCATTTTTTCCATATGGGATATTTTATTTGTGTACACCATTAGTTTGTCTCATCTTTCCTTCTTTGTGATTTTTAAGAGTGTTATTTTCCCATCATATCGCATCATAAACAAATTACCAGTACACATAAATTTGACATTTTCTTGTGTAAGTATGATCTTTTTATACTCTAGTAAAATGTTCCCATTCAGGAATAGATTGTTTTGCTACCCATTTGGTAAATGCATTATATCCATCTTTGATACCCTGAATATTTATATATCTATTTGATCATATAAAATTAGGCTTACATGGAAAAATGGAGTGTTTGCTTATTTCAGAACTCAAAACATATTATGTTTGAATTACAATAATTGTGTTATGAAGAAAAACGAAATGAAAGCCAGGTTTGTTTTATGTCTGTATTTATGTTGGGACTCTGAGATCTATGCTAGAAAGGAAAGCGAACTGACTGGGAGTGCCTAGACACAGCCCTTTGCAGGGTAATAACAGCACTCATAAGAGCTGCAATGGATTGTGGGTTTGAATGTGCCAAACCCCAGGCTGCTTGTTAAAAAGCATTACAGTGGTTCCTCACAATAACCCTTCAAATAAGGCATTTTCAAACCCATCTACAGATAAGGGAAAATGCTTATATTTGAACCATAAGGTGCAATAAAAGAGAGAAAACAACTTGTTTGCTTAGGACTATAGTTGTTAATTGTTTACCGATGATGGAGTCAATGGTATAGGTTGGTCTGTACTCTTTGTTGGAGATATTTAGGCTTTTTGCATCACCATAAAAGATATGAACAACATCCTGGACACTTGTTGCCCTTGCTCATTAATTACCCCGTTTAGCTTTGTAGCCAAAATTAAATTACTGGCTTAAGAAAAAGTGACCTTTAGACTGATTAGTAGTTGACTTAGAACCGAGAGTGTGACATTGCAGCTCAACCTACAGTCTTAGAAAAATTGAACTGGGTGGCTTTTTTTTTTTATCCCCCTAATCCTTTAACACCTTACAAGATTCTGTCTACTCTTAAAATTAACTTAAGCGGTTTCTAAAGTTCCCTTTAACTTCATTGGAAAACATCCCGTTTGTTTAGTGGAAAGCCCAGCTTCTACCTCAAAATTGCCTTCATTTAATCGATAGCAGAATCATCTGCTTGTTTCTTGAGTGTATCTAAATATTGGATGTGGGTCACCATAATTTTGTCAAAAGTCTTTCCCCTTGGAACATTATTCCTGAGAGAATGAGGTCCCTCCCTGCATCTTTTGTATCTATTTTAGGATTCCACCTTATTTTCATGCAAAGTACATACATCTTAGACTTCTTTTTCCCTCTGGACACAATAGGACAGTAGTTCTGATCAAGAGATTTCATCTTGATGTCCAGGTCACATTAAGCCACATAACACAACTTTCCCAATCTTCCAACCCTGTTCCCCTTTTCCATTCTCCCTCCTTTGTCCCAATTGTTTAGCTCAAAAGGATGTGGCAAAAACCATGACCGGCCATTGACATATGTGTCCATCCAAACTCAAGTCAAATCACTCCTTGTCAGAAAGGCATTTAATCAGATTTGCATTTGCTCTTTGTTTCTTTTAAGTGGTTTTAAGCTCTTTTGCCTGCTATTGTGGGAGTTGCAAGAGGAATTATAATAAAGTACATGTGTTTTTCTGCTGAAATTCTTTTTCTTCTTCTCTACACTAATTTATACATGGAAACTAGTCAAACACAATAGCCTTCAGTCACTTTGGCACTCTCCTCCACTATTATCTAAGTGGATCTATCTTGGATGGCGAGAAGCACCATGAGCTTGTGGAATGAATATTAAATCCCTTATTTATAGCAGATTGTGGTCTGCTCCAATAAGTGTGTGTGTATGTGGGTGCCCAAGTGCATGCACAGGCACCTTCTTATAACTCTTTACTCCACATCTATTTCTTATTCCCGTACCTAGATTGTCTTTAAATCACGCTTAAGGATTGGTCACATAAATCTGCAGAACATAGTGAGGCACTCCTTTTACATTATTTTCTTCGTGTTTTTTCTGGTACTTCATGTCTAGACACGGTCAGCTACATTTTTATTTTTGCAGGCTTCTGTTTTGAGTGTTTCAGTCTGTTGAGAGCCACTTTCTGCTCTCCATTATTATTTTCATGTGAACCAATTCTATCGTTTCGTATAAGTTAAGGGAAGAATGTCCAATAGTGGTCACTAGTGAACTGCAGAAGAATCCTGTTACACAAGGAAAGCTTTTCCTTGAAAGATGATGTGGGCATTGAAAACTTTTGAGAGGGGGAGAATGAATAAACGAATGTATCTATTTGTGCATTTATAGAAGTGTTACTACATGTCCATGACCCTTTACTAATATATATGAATAAAGTGGAAAGCAATCCTCTGGCACACCAGGGGGGAAGCTTTTACTCAAATTTAGGAGCTGCACTAAATTCATGAGTATAAAAGTCAAAGTTTGTGTATTCTTATCAATAAAGTGTGGTTAACCCCTATATGCGTTACTTTTTTTTTAAACTCAGTTTTGCCATTTATGGATAAAAATATTTTGGTGCATTTTGCACAGGAATTATTTTAGAATGAGACATGGTACAGTGTTTTGGTTTCTCCCTTTATTATAGTTTAATCAAAATATAATTAAAAACTCGTCCAGGGAAATAACAGTGTCCTGTGCATTTCTGTATTTCCTGAGTAGAGTTCCTTGTGTGTACAGACATCAAAACTGTTTGTGAACCAAAGTGAGAAAGGAAAGGATTTATAGACCAACACATGATTTGCTAATTCTTCAAATATTCCGTGTTTCCTATTTTCAAATAAATAGTCCAAATTATTTGGTCAAGTGACAGCTCTGCTTTTAATTTGTATATCTTTCAGGTTCCAGGACTAACACTTTTTCAAATCTGATTGTTTCATTCTGCCTGCTCTCATTCTGCATATTCCACTCTTCCTTGTGGTCTCATAGTAGAGTGACCCAGAAGTGACCTCTCCATAGCATGAGGACCACGGTCTTTTCTTGAGTGAGAGCATTCCTGGAGTCATCATGAATAACCAACTGGTTAAGTATATGGAGATAATCATAGGAAAATGTGTCTAAATCAGGCTTTACAGTCTTGCTGTTGTTACTAATTTTCTTCTTCCAGAGAGCTGGCTTCAAACTTTGTGTTTTCACCAGAATGAGACAGGTTCATGTCATTTTCTGTCTACATCATAAAAACCATACCATATGGTTGAATTTTGGCTTGATTGGCAGTACTGGCCCATGAGCTGCTTAGGGCTGGCATACCAGAGGTGATGTAAGTCCTAAAGGATCCTAATTGAAATAGGCCAGCACAGCTGTGTGGAGAGGCTGCTTGCTAACTGGGGTAAGCTGTTGCTATCAACCCCTTCTTTCCATTAGCTCAAAAATAAATGACTAAATTTCCCCAATTCCTGAACTTCAAGATTAAAACCGGCATTGAATAAAGCTTAACTGTTCTGTTTCCCCTCCCAGGGACTTTGCTAACTGGAGCACCCAGCAGGTAGGGCAGTTAGTCCTGTTCAAAGTTTTCTGGCCATGTCAAGAAGGTGCTACCAGCGCTGTACTCTACAGCCAACAGTGATCTCCAGCTTTTTTATGTGTTGCACTTCTAGAAGCTCAGTATTTATTTAATCTACTTCAATCTTTTCCTGTATGTCTAATGTTCTCTATTGTTCATAGGAATATATATTATCACATTAACTAATTGTAATTTGTGTTAGAAGAAATGCCTTAATTTCTGTATGTGATCACCCCACACCAAATTCCACTTATATATAGCTACATGTATATAGTCTACATATATAGTCCACTTATGCATAGCTATGTGTAGAGCAATTGCTCATGGGAAGGAATGGGAGTAATTCATTGTAACCTCTACAAAATTTTTAAATGATAACTTCTTATAGTTCTTGTGCTACCTTGCATTTATCCCTGTCATTGTACTTCTCAAACTCTTCTTACATTTTTGTCTACCCCTGAAGCTGTGGGTGACAAAAGGAAGAGGGACTTGTTCATACTACCTCTATCAGAATGTCTGGTAATTAGATGCCAGTAAATGCTGTTGAATGACTGAATAAATGGATGAATAAGAATGACTTGGCAAGAAAAAGTTGGGTAGAGTATAAGGAAGCAGAAGAGAAATGTGAACAGTCATTTCATATGTAAAGCATTTCAATATTTCTAATTTTGGTAAGACCAAGAATCCTAATAAACTAAAAAGTAAAGGCATATATTTTGTGTTTCTCTCTCTCTTCAATACAGACATCCACATAATGAACAACTGAACAACACTTGCTTTCACTGATGTTAATTAGAATGAATCATTTTGCATGTTGCATTTTTAAAATACATTTGGTTCTTAAATATTTTTCCCTTTACTAAGCTTGTCCTCAGGAAGGAAGTCACATTTACATTAGCCACAGTTTTATAAAACTTGAAAGTAGTCATAAAATCTCTTTTGAGCAGAGACAATGCTATGGATTCACCAAAAATCCATTTCCTTTCCCTACTGGGCACAACGATAAACTATATTTCCCAACCTTCCCTGCAACTGGATGGTGCAGTGTGATTGAGTTCTGGTCAGTGGAACAGGTTTAGAAGACCTATATGGCACTTCCAGGCCTAACATCTCCCACATGATCCTCCAAGCACCAAGCACTCTTTCTTTACTTGCGTGCTAGTTGGAGAAAATTCAGCAGAGAGCTTCGAGCCTAGGGAATGAATGGCAAAGCAACCAAATGGAAAAAGCCTGAGTCTCTGAATCACTGCATGGAACACATCCCCACACTGTCACTCTCACAAATTCACAATGTGAACATTTATTTAACCATGAGCAAGACATAAACCTTTATTTTGTTAAAACACTGAAATTTGGGGGCAGGGATAGTTAGACCACAAACCTTTTTAAGTAGCATTTGCTTCAAATTTAGATACTTTGCATACTTTTTCTAAGTAAGTACTAAGAGCACTTTTCACTTTTTATATGGGAAAATTGAAATAAGAAGATGCCACATTGCCCTAAGGCTGTTTAATCGTTGTGGCTTTCAACTTATTGCATACCTGGAGCGTGCTAAGTAGTAGGGGGCATGGGTCATTCTTGCAGGAAAAATAGGAAAATGGGTCCATTCTACAAACATAGAATCTAGGAGTGAGTGGAATAGTAATAAATAAAGAAAGCACCCAAGGGAGGCAGGGTTGTGGTAAAAGAGTTGGAATCGCTTGGAACAGAGCAGGAGCAAATAGGCCAAGGACGCAGAACCACATAGACCCAAAGGGAGGTAAAGTAAACAGTAAAAGACACCAAGAAGCAGAAACATAGGTGCAACACTGAAGCTGTTCCAGAGACAGAATATAAGAAAGTAAAGAAGTGAACAAGTTAAACAAGCACAAAGAAAACAAATGTTTCACACAGCAGCATAAATAAAGTAAAACACACTCCTTTGAATGTACCTAGCCCCAATCTCTGATATATTTTTCTTGGAGGTGTCCATGTGTCATGAAAGAGCATTGGTTTTAAAGCATAACCATCTGGGCTGTAGCATGGATTCCAGCTGCCTGAGCTTGGCCAGCTCACGTGACTTCCCTCAGCTTTTCTTTCCGCATCCACGCAGTGCTGCCCATCCTACCCAACTCTCCAAGACATTGTGAGAGCCAAATACGGCATTAGATGTTAAACGGTTTTGTAAACTCCAAAGTACTATTAAACTTAAAGTGATTACTTTAATTCACGTGGAAAGCATTTATCTACCACCAACTGTATACCTAACACAGAGCCAGGCTCCAAGGAAGAGAGATAAAGGCTCCATGGAAGACAGAAGATTAAGACATGGTCCTTGCAAAGAGGAGCTTGGTAGGTTTTCTTTTGGATATTTTGTGGTCAGAGTTCATTTTTTCTTTTCTGTGGGGAATAGTTTTGTGATGGTCATTATTGTTTTCAATTACCCCACCAACTGGTTCATCTTGTGAATAACTTCTACACCTGCTTAGACACTATTTTATAGCTTGCTTATCTGTGTATCAATGTAAATTTTGGCCCCTCACAGATTATGAATCTATCATCTGAGTGAATATTATCAGTCAATATTTGACTTCAAACATTAAAAACTTTTTCCAACTTCTATTGTTTAAAATATCAATTTGGGCAGTAAACTACATTGGAACAGTGTCTCAAATAACATCATTTCTTTAGGGAAAAATTTTTCTCAAAGCAAATTCTTATCACTGTAAGAATTACCGTTATGTGTGGCCATTATCTAGGAGGTTTTCAACGGCCTCACTGTAATTGGAGCATCATGCTGCCAGACTTCAATCTTAAGTAGTTTCCACTACATTGTGCTTACTTTTTAATAACCAAAAAGCATGTAATAAAAACCAAACATATTTCATTCAGAATTATATTTCTGTTAACGCAATGAAAATAATAGATTGCATCGCTCATCCTAATTAGATTTTTCCCTCAAGTTCTTATTAAAATAAATTAATTGCAATAAAACCCAAAAGACCTTGTGTATCAAAATGGGGAGAGGTGAGAAAAGGGAATAGTAGAAAGAGCACGTGAGTGAGCATATGCCATTTGTAATATAGGAGATTTATTCCACTTCTCAGGCAAGAAATTGCAGGACTCTAATAGTTTCACCACCTGTGAATTATTTGGGTGCACCTCATAAGCGGGTTCTTTCTTCTACTTGTATAAAGAAATAAGTGGTACATTCGCCAATTCTACACTACATTAATTTTCACGGAGTTTCCATTTTCATCTTCATTGCTTTTTCAGATTTTTTTCCAAAGCTTCTGCCATTCTCCAACTAAAGCTTTGGGTGTTTTCCCCTTCATTTTTTGTCCTAGTACTTTCTTTAAGTAAATTCAGTCTGTTGGCATAAATATTGGGACAAAGGAGGGAATGAGTGTGATAATCCAAGACATCCTGACATAAATTCCAAGAGCACTAAAGAAATGAGACAGGAAATTATGAGCAACCTATAATAAATTCAAACTGTCCAATAAAATAAATATACCTCACTTTGTTCCCTTATTAAGGTATGGTAGGGTGTCAGATTTCCAAACCTACTTTGCTGGCTATAATTTTCATGACCATTTGAAGCCTGCCAGGGTATTGTTCAACCATTATACTTCATCAATGGAACTAGAAATGAAATTGGGCAGTGGAAGCAATAAGAACTCCTACTGTTCAGGTGCTGAAATGAAATTTGAGGGAAAACTTTTCTGAAAGAATCTGATTTTGTTTTTTCTCATTATACTTGTTATAACCATTTGTCACTGAGACCTGATATAATTGCCCTGATGTGCCACACAGTTGTATTTTCATATGGGGCTTGTACCTAGTCTCAGATAACAAACATGCTTTGAAATCCCTGTTATGGAGTCAGTTTAATTGCCATTTGGATTCCCAGGTAATATATTCATAGTGAAAAGGAATCTTTGAGGTTGCCCAGAATGTAACCTCCGTTGCTTGGGACCTTGTTGAAGGAAGGAATTTGGTTTTATTTTGTCTCGGATATCTTTGTATCCTTAGCATCAAGCAGAGTTTGATATACACAAGGTGCTCGATAAAAATGTATTGATAGAATAAATGAATTGTCTATTTCAGCCATTTCATTTTGGAGATAATTGGATTTTATATACAAATGTGTGTGAAGAGATTTGAGATACATGAAGACAATGAGACACAGGGAATTAAAATGATTTTCTAAGAGCACAGAGTAGATAGCATCCAGGTCCTGGAATGCTAGCAAAATCTCTTCCCTTAGAGTTCATTCTCTTTCTGTTATGCTGTATGTCCTATGAGAGACCTTTAAATAAGAGCCAGTCTAAAGAAGCTGGCCTTGGTAAAGAGGGGCTTGAAATGCTGTACAGATAGAAGGAACCAAGGAACCAATGAATCTGCTGAAAATAGTTAATAGTATAATTATAATAAAATTGTTTCACCAATTGTAACAAAAAGGCACCACACTAATGCTAAGTGTGGGGGGTATACGGGAACTCTGTACTTTCTGCATGATTTTTCTGTAAACTTACAGCTCATCTTTAAAAAGAAATCTGAAGGGTCATTGTTGATTTAAAAATGTAGGGGTAACCTGGCTCAATCTGGAGCTAGTGTCTGTAAAAGTTTGGTCTCTTCTCCCCAGACCTGTGTCATATCTAAAACTTCATTTCTTGTATTCCATAACAATGAAAAATGTAAACGATTTGGTGATATGTATGAGAAAATAACTTCGTGGGGAGCCTTGTCCATAGGAGGTCTCCAAAAAGGGTTCACTTCATTCTTTTCCCTCAGTGCAAAATAACATATTCACTGAGAGCCCACTGTGTATCAGGCATTGAGTTAGATCCTGGGTTATAAAGGTGGGTCTCCCTACATCAGAAAGGATTTGGGAGGTGGAGACAGGAATTAATTGGCCAGTACTTTCCACTAGTTTCATGTTGCTATCATGATATTATTTTCTTTAAACTGTATATCTAACTATTGCTGATGTAAGAGGGTCTCTCTGCCTAAAGAAATAGACATATTAATTCATTATTTATAGTGATTCAAGAAAGAATGTGTTAGAAAAACTCTAAAACTCTAAAGGTTTATATTTAAGGTCACTTCTTTGCTTTCTTTTTTTTCTTTTCTTTTTTTTGGTGCTGGTATCCTCATTTTTTAGTCATGCTGAAATCTAAGCTTAAGGAGTGCATTACTTTGTCTCTGTGTTTATTTGATAGATAAACACCTGTCTTTTCTATCTTGGAGCTATGCTCTTAAGTAGTGAAACCTTTAAACCAGACCCTCATTAAAGTGAATAAAAGGCCAATCAGTCGGGTATAGAACACTAAGGACAGTAGGCTTTTTTTCCTCAAAAGATTTAGCTGTGGAAACCATTTGTGTCTAGGAGCTTTTCAAATCTTTGGGCATCTCCCTGGTGACCAATCAGCATGTTCTCAGCTCTCTGCTTGGGCAGGTTATGATTTTCCAACACCTCTGTTGTGTCCTTACCACTAACTGCAACCACCAAGGCAGGTATTCTTACTTCTTAAAGGTGTACTCTGCTGCCTTCAGCTTGGTGTTGCTGTATTCCCTGTCAGTGGGACTGTTTGGGCTAGAGGCTCCAGGATCTTGATTTTAAGAAACTCATCCAGTGGTTTACATCCATATCGGAGTTCTAGATTATTTAAGGGAGTGGTTTCCAGACTTGGATTTCATAGACTAAATTTCAAAAATAAATAAGGATGAGTTTTCAGAGATGTAGGAGATATGGAAAACAGATACAAAATTTCTGATTTTTTTAGTTTGTTAAAAGTCAGGACATTAAGAAAATAAACTCTTACCATAATTTCATAAATCAAAGAATAATAGTTAAAACTAAAGATTGCGTTTGCTATAATGTAAAAAGCACTTTACATACATTAAATTAGCTAATTCTCACAACAACACTTGGGTTAATTACAATTATTTTCCCCATTTTACAGATGAAGAAACCGAGGTGCTGCAAGGTTATATAATATGACTAAGATCACTCAGCTAGTAGGGGCAGGGTGTAGTTTCAAAATCAGAGTTCATGTTCATATTAACTCTGCCGTTTTGTTTCACCAGTGAAGGAAATTAAAGGTTACTTGAATATGTCAAAAGTTCTAAGCACAAAATTTCAAGAAAAAAAAAATCAAACACATTCAGTGTACTTATTTCCTCTTTATTCTGTGTATCAGTGAAAACTGCCATGGACTAGCCTGCTTCATGCCAGACTCTTTTCTTGGAACACAAAGAGGAACAAGACACAACCACACCCCCAGGGAACTTGCTTACATCAAACGAAGTATTTAAAAAGATAATACAAACTGAGACTGAGCAAGGGGTATAAGATGCTGCTGGAGCACAAAGAAGGAAACGGGAAGGAAGCTGACGTTTATTGCCTGTAACGTCCCAGGCACTGTGCTAGGCTTTGGGATGGATCTGTGAGGGTGACACAGAAAAAGGAACATGTGAGGTGAGTCTTAAAGGATCATCGGAAGTTCACCAGGCAGACAACAGAAGGATAAGGACTTCCCAGGCAGAGGGTTCTGATAAAGAGAGGTGAAAGGGAAAGTGAGTTCAAGGAGCCTTAGGTGAATCTGTGACAACAGGCAGCTCCTGCAGGACCTTGCTTGCCATGCCCAAGAGCTTTAACTCCAGGTTGTGTTTTAGAGGCTTAGATGAATATGGGCACATGGAGGTGAGAGGCCAGTTGAACGGAGGTGGCCGAGGCTAGGTAGGAGATTATTGCACCTTTCCTGGTGAGAA
>PVKH010014335.1:0-16517 GCA_004027955.1 Chaetophractus vellerosus
TTTAAAAAAAAAAAAAAAAAAAGAAAAACAGTACTCTTCGGTTGAATTGGCTGGGTCGCTTGTAATTTGTGATTTACTTTAAGAAAGGTCCTTTTATTATGGATGCATGTAAAACCTCTATCTAGAGGTTTTTCAAGAAACCCTCCTTACGAAGTTATATATGTATAGCCTATATATAAAATTTTATAACACATATATATTAATAATATGTATTACATATAACTTTATATATATAATTACACACACACTCACCCCATTATGAATAGGTTAAAAAAAGTCTCCCACTCCATTAAAATATTTATGGCCTCATAAAACTTCCTTTAGCTCTGAGTACCTCGATTCTCTGTCCCTTTCCAAAGATTTCTCTGGGATTCCTGGAAGAGGCTACCACTCAAGTCTGCCGGCTGCAAATACCTATAAAACTTCCCAGCCACCGCTCCCAAATGTCTCCCAACACCAGTCACAAGAATCCCAACTCCGGGGCAGAGACAACACTGGCCTCTTGTGTGCAGAACAAAGGCCTGCTCTCCTTTGGACCTTAGATGAAATCATACAGTCACAAAGTCCTTTATAGCCATTGTTACCAGGGTGACATCCAGATACAAAGATGGAGAACCTGTTTAGGCCACAAACAAAAAGGGAGAAGACGGTAAACCTCTGTTAATGTCTTTTAACATCAGAATACACTCTTTTTCAGCATTGGGCAATTCTGAGAAGGCTCCTCTCAGGCCCATGGAGACCCAGTCTCTGGAGCACCAACTATGTCATCTGCCAAATGATGTTGATCCCCTCTATGGAAACCTGGAGTATATCTTTTGGAGTTCGCCTCTCTAGGGGGCAGCTTTTCTCAAAACCAGATCCTTCCCTGGGTGGGCAGTGCTCGTATATTCCTACACTGTTTTGATATGACTTCAGCCTTTGGTTATAGGTTGAACACCTTGCTACTCTCTACAAAGCTGTATAAAAGGCAGAGGTAAATGCACATAAAAAGTGTTTGTATGACAACACTTCATCAGAGCTCGGTGATGGCCAGCCCTAGGCCCCCCTGGGCCAAGGGAATAAGGACATTTCAGCTGTCGGACGACATAGAAGCATTGATCACCAGGAAACCACACTTCAAAATCACTTTTGACTTTGAGAAGGAAGCAGCATGATATACCTCTATAAGGTCTGCCAGTGATACCCTCAGTGGGATCTTCTTTGGTCCATTTGCCCGTGATGAAGGTGGAACTGTTTCCCTTGCCTGGTGAAGACTTACCCTTTCCAAAGACTTCAGAAGGTTTTGTCTTTCTTTGAGCTTCTGAATACTGATGACAATTTTGTGTCTTGCACCTTTGGTAACATTCTGTAATTAAATAAATGCATTAAAACACATTTGAAAGAATCAGCTTAGAGGCTCTTGGAGGTTATTTAGTACTTCACTCTCTTCTTTGTTACCACATGTTCAGAGAACAATAAATATCCATTTCTCTCTCCCCTTTGTACCCATTTATCAATAACCTCCTCTGAATAAAATTCTAACTCCACATGGGTAAACAGTTGCCCGTGTCTGTGGGTTGTGACTTTTGGGAGAGTGAGAGATAAAGAACAGCTAATCATCCTACCCAACATGAAATTTCTTCCCAGCCTTTAAAGATAAATTTGATGTCATGCACTCCTCCCTCTCCTCCAGGTTTTATCATTTCAATCCTTCCCAGTTTCCCTGATGGTTCCTACCCCACACGGATATTCACTGCTCCCTCAAACTTTTCCTATGTTTACCCATCTGGAGAAGTTCTGAAGGCCTGGACAATTCTTACCTAGTGTCATATAACACAGGGCAATTTTTGTCAGTTTGTCACCCCCCTTTTGTTTCCGTAAGGAAAATCAGAATAGAAAACAAATTAACCCCATGACTCAGCCATTATTTCAGGTAGAGGATTAGGACTCAGGGATGTGGACTTTATCTTAACTCTGTAGCAATGGCGAGCCTAAGAATTTGAACACTTGTTGATTAAAGACACTGCAAATTTCCAAATGGGAGGTTCCTTCTCAAATCAGGTCTCCTATACAAACTTCTGGTGACTTCTTGCAATTACTTCATAGAATCCCTCTTAAAGAAGGAAAGACTGGGAACCCCAGCAGCATCTCCTTTACTTAGAAACATTAAGACCCATTGACAAATGAACCCAGTCTCTGAGATGAAGCACTAGGGGGCATATTTCTGTTTAGCCTTGATTTGGGGTTCAAGTGAATGAAATTACTCTGGAAAGTTTGTGCTGGCCTCTGGCTTTGCCCTCTGTGTCAATTAATTCTTGTTTTTTCTTAAGTCAAACAACTGATGACTTAGACTTCTTCTCAACTCTGACCCAAACACAAAAATGCTCTTAGAATCAGTTTTCATCAATCCCTGGGATCTCAAGGAACAAGCGAGATTCAAAAGGCGATGGGAGAAGTGTTAGGAAGTTGAAATTAGTGCCTTTCATTCTCTGAGAATGTGCAGTGACTCTGGGCTTTGTTTAGTGTCTCAATACTGGTATTCAGCCAGGCCTGCAAAGGTTAACCGAGGGTACTGAATACACGACGGGAAACCAGTGATCTGCTGGGATGGATGCTTCCAGACCAGCTATGCCCCAAATGGCACAATCTCCTCTTCCTGTAAGGGAAATATTATTAGCCTGTTCAGACCATTAATTCTTTGAAATCATTGCTCAAAGGAAACTGAAGTCAATGTGAAACAGGCAAATAGCATTTTAAGCAAGGGAAACAAAGACATCAGTCAGCTCTATTTACTCGAGCACAGCATGGTAGGAAACATGCTTCGTTTCAGGGGTTCTGTTGACTGGCCTTTGGCAACCACACTTGGGGAAAAATGCCTTAGATGGAAGGAGGAACTTTGTCCTTTTAGGTCATGCAGAAGGGAAATGAAATCTGACTCTTGGGGAAATCCCATTCTCAAAGATGGTCCCACGTTTTTCAGGGTTAGAAGGAAAAAAATATTGTGTGTAATTTACTCTAATCTCAACTAAGACCAGTCTGAACGTGCTTTTGCCTGAGGCATGACCTGATGTTTCTGCTTTCCAGTCTGGTTAGAAGTTAGTTGACTTATAACTAGACTGGACAACACACAACCAATCTGTCATTCCCCAAACAAGCCATGGTCAACCATGGGGAGGGAAGGAGCAAGGCAAGCAAAAGCAGGGACAGAGGCTCTTTTTCTAGGAGACTCCACCAAGCCCTCCCTAGCACCCTTGAACTTAGAGAGTGTACCTCTTTTATATCTTTTTTTTTTTATAACAGTTTATCTCACTATTAATTACCCTATGGTTAATCAGCTTATCTTCCCTCTCCTATTGGACCCAGAAGGCAAGAACCCAGCCTTACTCACCACATAATGCTGACCAGTACCTGGTGGTTCCTAGAAAATGGTAAGGTACTAGGTGGGGTATGGGTACGGGTCCAAACAAGGTCTGACCAGGACTTGAACTTCATGAGAAAGGGGCACTTTCTCAGGGATCGGCCACCTGCTACACATACCTGAGCCTCCAGCTGGCACTCAGTGAGGGCCATCATTTCCTCATAGGTCATCTGGGAGAAAAGCGCAGCATACTTGTGCAGGCGGAGGCTTTTTAACCAGGCTGGAACATCTATGGTGCAAGATGTGCAAGAGATGGGGAGAGAAATTGAGAGGGAACAAGAAGAGATGACAAAAGATGTGGGGACAGAGAAAAGAAAAGAGGGTGATGGTCAGAGAAAAAGAGAGAAAAAAAACCTTTATGTTATTACTTGTTTTCAGAAGTCTTAGTCCAGCCTTGACATTCCTACTGTTGTGCTCCTTTATTCTACTTTGCCCACAAGGCTTTACACTAGGGTTGTTAACTTAGGGTCCAGGGGTTTCATCCCAATTTGTGAATGTATGATTTGTTTTCTGGGCAGAGGGTTGTCAATAGCTTCCATAAGATTCTCAAAGGCGTTCATGACCAAAAAAGGGGCAAGAAGCCACTCCTTTATCTGGACCATTTCATTGTTGATTTGTAAAGAACTGACTTAGAGTGTTAAAACTATACACGGTAAGTCTACATCCTCAAGGTAATTCCATTTTCAGTTCAATGCAGATTTCCACACGCTATTTCTGCCACTTCCATAGTGATAGTAAAACCAGGCAACTGTAGCACCCCAGGGGTGGAATCACTGTAACTCCTAGCCTGGCTTTTCTTCTGCTTTCCTATACCTGAGTGGGAAAAAGGGTATCCTGGACCCCAAAACTGTTACTCTAGTGGGGTGTGTCAGCTGACCGCTTTTCCAAGTCATGGGATGTGTCTTCGACCTTTTCCTTGAATGTCAAGCACAAATTTTGAAAGATTATTAGGATTTGAAAGGTCCAAAGATTGGCTAGACCATAGGATAACGGAGATTCCAAAACATCTGAAATAATCCCCAAGTTTGGTATTCTAGCGTCAAAGAAAATTGAATAGTACCTGTATAAAGGTCCATGTGAGACTTATTACCTTGCTAACTACAACCAAAACAAAGTGCTGGTAGGGTCTTTGAGAATCTCTAGACCAACCTCCACACCTGCTTCATTTTACAGATGCAAAACTAAGTTGCTAAGTCCAGATCACAGAGGATGTGATATAATGAGGACCAGAACACAGGTCTCCTGATTCCCTGCTTTTTCTTACACTGTATCACCTTATTGTAAAATGAGGACCAACCAATCCATCAGGTAGTGCATGGATAAACAGTGACTGCAAAGTACTTTGAAATGCTAAAGCATTGGGTAAATGTTATTCACGTTATTTTCTATGAGGTATTCTCCATTATTAACCATGTGGATTGTAAGATATTGTCTATTGCTAAGTGCTTCATTATGAGGCATTGATGTGGACCTCAGACACTCCAAAATATGTGGGAACCTTTACGTTTTTCAATGTTTGGAGTAGGCAATTGGATGGATTAAAGAGGCCCGTCCACTCTAAAATCAGACTCTGCCTCCCAGGTGAAACAAACCTCGGTTTAGGGAATATGGATAGGAGATGATCTCCTGAAACTCAATGCTGTAGGATGGGAGAGTGGGCCTGGTGAGGTTACTTCTTGATTTACAGTAACATGAAAGCAAAAGAAGGGGAATTTGGGGAAAAATTGGATTGGATAGTAATTGATGTTTTAAGAACAAGCTCAGTCACCTCAGGCAAGAATCACTTCATTCTGTGCTTGTAAGTCCTTCATCCTATTGAGACAAGTGCTAAATAAGTTCCTCTGGGACCATCATTAACCACAGAGACAGGACTTTCCCAGGCCCATGGTACCAGCTCTTAACATCCTCCTCAGCTCAAACTGGGGTTGGAGCAAGAGTCCAGGATATACCAGCTCGGGAATCTGGTACTTTTCCTCCTATGACATCATGGAGCAATTTTACCAGACTCTACTCTCCACCTTGTTTTTGTTGCTGTTGAAACAATGCCAATGCTTCTGAAAGTGAGCAACAATGAGCCTACAGCTATGCCTTTATGCCAACCACTGTTACTTCTTTGTCATGAGGTTTCAGTTTGTTATTTACATCTTTGAAATGCTAATTTGAAAAGAACTGGCTTAGAAAGACCACAAGTTGCTGCTCAGAAAACTCAATGATTATGAGTCAGAGAAGTCTGGGTAACCCAAAGCCACAACTGGGCACAATTCATCACAAGAGTATGAAGTAACCTCATGGGCCAAATTTTCACCAGGTGCCCTACAGCTTAATCATGTAAAAAGCACTGATATATAGCAAACAGAATCATGAGCTACTGAACTGTATTGTGAACTGGGTACTTTTAAGTCAAGTTGACAACTTGGGTGTTTTATAAGTCAGGAAGAATGGGATCCAAAGATCAGCTTGGAAATTTTCAAATTTCTATTTAACTATTTTGACAACTAAAATTCCCTGGGTTAGAGGGATGGATTTTTACCATTTAGTAAAAATCAGGTCAATGGGAGTAAGTTCCTACGCAACTTCCTAGAGAAAGTTCTTACACAACTTCAAAACATAACAAGTGAGGCCTTCCTGAAGAGTTACTTGAGGATGTGTGCCTGGGAAACATAAGTTCCCTTGGACCATATGTCCCCTGAAACAGGTACATGTTGACTTCGCTTTTAGAGCAAGTATCTTGGTGCCTAGTAGAGTGCCATGTGCTTAAAGAGTTTTCCTTCCTGCAGCATTAATTGATGGGCAGAGAAAAGGAAATCTCAGTTAAGAATATAGCCTACTAAGTTTTCACACCCTTCCTGGCTCCTCTCTCTTGGTTTGTGGCAAGGCACCTTCCCTTGTCTGGGATTAAAACAAAACTTCATTAAAAGAGGAACAAACCGGAGACTAGGAGCCTTGCCTATTTCACTCTCCCAAAGCCAGTAATTCCAATGACTTGGATGCTGGATTCTGTAAGAAGCTGACCAGGGACAAACCCCAACTAAATGTTCAGGCCCTTTCCCATGGTCCATATGCCACACTGTTGGATGCAATACTGAGAATCACTTAACATAACCCTAGACCTTCCTTTTTCATTCTTCAAGCTATGGCTAGAAGACACAAACATAAAAACAGGAGAAGCAGGGATGTTTCCTGGAAGAGCTTACCCATGACTGAAGGCACCCTTGCCTCCTGGCTCCTGACTGTTTGCTGATACACAGTCATTTGTGTTCATTTGGGTTGCTCCTGATGGCCATGCCAATGGAGAGTCCCAAACTAGAAAGTCACTCTCCTCTTTGCAGTGTGAGAAAGATAAAGATGATTTTGCTATGTGCTGGGCTGAACTTGCCAGTGTGGGCATCTTGATAGTCACTTATTCAACATTTATTGAATACTTACTATGGGCCAGGCTCTGTGAAGACATGTCTTTGCCATCAAGGAACTTTTAATCCTAAGATTAAATGGTTGACTCACACAAGAAATTATGATAGCTGCAGGGTAAGTGCTAAGTATACTCAGATTTCTAGGGGAGCATAGAAGAAGGAACACTTTGGTCTGCCTTGGGGAGTGAGGACAGATAGTGACAAAGTAGCAGCAACCTGGAGTTTGCTGGGTAGACAACTTTGAGGCAAGCCTTCCCAGGAAGCAGGAACAGTATATAAACAAAGCACAGAGCCAAGAGAGCACCAGGACAAACGCTCAGGTGAATAGCGGATAAGCAGGGCATCAGATGATTGAGATAGCTGATGTTGAAACAAGGAGATTAGACTTTATCTGTGGGTGATGAGAAACAGCTGAACCCTGATCAGCAGAGAGGCAAATCAGATGGGCGCATTGGAGGGATGATGGCTGTCAATGTCGGGGCTGGACTGGAGGATAGTGAGAGTGAAGGGCAGGAGACAGATTCAAGAAGCCCTTGAAGCTGGCTTGGGAGGGCAGTGGCAATGGAGAAGACTATTGCTGAACAGGGAATAAGAGAGAGAAAGGAGCCTAAGAGGACTCCTTTGTTTCAGGGTTAGTGAGACCGAAAACATAGGGGAGGAGCAGGTTTGGGGTGAGAAGGGAGAGATGGTGACTTCCATGTTAGATCAGTTGCCTTTGGGTCATCCAGGTGGAGAAGTCCAGTTGGGTCAAGACCTCAGAAAAGAGTTCTGGGATAGAGAGACAAGTTTCCTTGTCCGGAGAACATGGGTCATTGTTTTAGCTAAGGAAGTGGGTGAGATCACTCTAGGAAAAAGCATGGATCATGGACTGAGAATAGGAGAGTCAAGGTGGCGCTCTGTCTCCAGAGCTTTTAGGGGAAGGTATAGAGGAGAAGCCCATGAAGGAAACTGAGAAGAAAAGGCCAAGAGGTAGGAGGTTCCTGGGAGAAAGCACCACCATCAGCATGTACATGACGGAGGGACCCCACACCACATCCTTCATGAACCTGCTTCTAGATCTTGCTGTAGACCACAGTGGCTTTCCATCTCAAGATGGCCATTTCTGATAATAATAATGGTAGGCCTATCTTGCATATGCTCTATGCTGGTCTTAACCCATGGAATCAAACTTCCAATTATGCTGATTTCTATTCCCATTTTAGTGGATAAATCAGCCACAGAGAGGCTCTGTGATGTGTACAATGGCTCATGCAGAAGCTGGGCTCCAATGAGAACTTGAGCTGCCTGTCTTTAATGCCTATTGTAGGAATACCTGGAGATATAAATCAAGTCAACAGGCTCTGCAGCACCTAACCCACCAATGAGAAGGCTGCAAAAGAGAGAAAGATGGGACCAGTGTTGCTGAAGGCCCAACATAAGAAGCAACATGAAGGGTGAGGAATAAGGCATGCCTCAAAGAGAGAAACAAACAGCTTTGCTTCCTACAAGAAGCTCACCTGTGGTCTTGGTACCTGCAGGTGGAAGATCAACTCCCATTCTCCACAGAGAGCCTGCCTAATCTCAAACAGCTCTCTTCCTCCAAGTTATGGCTGCATCCTTGGTCTTTGAGGGAGATAAGGCAAGAGGAGTAAGAAGGGTAAGAAGGTATGGCCTCTACATTGTTGAAGTGAGAGGGAAACAGTTGTTTCAAAAACAAAGAGTAGCAGTTTATCAACATCATCAAGATTATTGGAGCCTATTTATGGCCAGAGCAGAACAAGCAGCCCAATTCTGTTCTAGGCTCTGAGCAAAGGAAAGGGGGTGCCTTGGTCTCTGGGCCTGTGGAACTGGATCCTTCTGCACATGCTCCGTGATCCAGGAAGTGTCCATGGTGGCCTCTAGGAGGTGTTCCCTGCGTGTGGGGAGCCATACGCTGGTCTCAGAAAGCACAAAGACGGTCTAGTTTGGGGTAAAATACCCACTTGGAAGGGTTAGGTGCAAACAGAGGGACTAAATTTCTCCTCATAGTTTCAACTAGCTATGCCATTCATAAGCGATGCTCTATAAGAAGCCTGCTTTGCGTCGTTAAAATAGTGATTGCGTTCCACATCAACAGCTGCCCAGTGTGTGCCCTGCACAGTTCTTAAAGCTGAAGGAACATGCTTGGTAAAGAACTGAGGTTAGGAGTCTCAAGATCTTTAGAATTTGGGGGAATCCTGGCAATTTGCTTTTCAAGGACTTCAGGGCACTCAGCCTATCTGAGAAGAATTCTTATAATTCTGAGCCGACTAGGACACATCCCTGCGTGCCACATGTTAGCATTTGGGAATAAAGAAAAAGGAGCAAATTTACTAAATCCTGGCCTTTAAATTAAATGAATTAAAGACAGCACCGGAAGCATTCAGAAAATAATGCCTGGTTCCCATGACAGCTATCTGACAACTGTTCCAGCCACTTGAGGTGCTGTGTTACTAGAATACGGCCACTCCCACTGGGTCGCCCAGAAACTTAGTGACCCTCGGGAAGGCTGTATCCACAATCTTTCTTACAAAGGTTTCTGACAGGTTCCTTTTTCTAAAATAAAAAATCACATCTCTCAATTTTTCTAGTCTCATCCTGAGAAAAGCAGAAGTTGAAAAGTCTACATTTCAAAAACAACGCAAAACCCCAAACCCGCTATTTCAAAATGGCAATATATGTCCTTTGGAGAGAAAAGGTTTACATAATTTTCATCTGGTAAAGACTCCTTAGAGAAGGCAAACAGCATATTTTCAGTCACTTGTCCCTTCCACCACTCTTCGTTGCTAGGCTATAGTTCTAACAAGGTTACTGAAGCCACAGGTTTCTTTTTTACCTTTCCATTTTTATATATGAACACTAAACCAGTTACAATAAACTTTATATTTTCATACTAACATAATTCCACACATAAGCATGCCCAGTTGATAGTAATTCATTGCTTAAAATAGTGAGGCTGAAGCTCATATCCAGAGAAACAGATCCCAAATCTCTAACCCTTTCACACTAGCAACTATAAGAAAGTCATGGAGTGCCTCAACTCTTGGAAGTCCAAGTTTATGGCCTTTTCTACCCAGAAGTCTGGAATTGAACTTGGCTACAGGTAAGCATAATGCTGAAACTGCAGGTGAGAGGAGACTAGGACTCTTCAGGAGGCTGGGCCAGGGAAGACCCTAGTACACTGTGGTCTCAGCCTGCACACTTCCACCAGAATGTCCTACAGGTTCCTGCACTCAAGATGCCCCACAATGTTCCCCCAATCTGTTCCTCCTCCTATATGCCATTTGCTATAGATGACACCATGGGCTATCCAGATGACCTAGGCAGAAACTTGACCATGGTCCTAAATCCCTCCCTTTCCATCGCTGTGAACATTCAGTTACCAAGCCCTCTCGAGTGTATCTCACAAAGATCCAAGAACCCATTCCACTGTCTCCATTTTCATTGCCACTTGCTTTGGTCCAACTTCATTTGCTTCCTCAATTACTGCAACAACCCCCGAACCTCAACTGGCTTTCAAATCCAGAATCCCTGTCCCCTCCTCATGTTGATCTATCCCCCTCACTGCTGCTAGGGTTCTATTTCCAATATGCAAATCGAAGCAGGCCACTCTGCAGCTGAAAGTCCTTTAATAGTTTCCACTAACTTCTGGATGAAAGCCAAAATCCCTCATAAAGACTAGCATTTGGTTTTTCCCTCCCCAGACCCCTTTCCTAGATGCCCTAGGATCTACTTGGTCGAGCTTGCTTGCCTTCAAGCATGGTGTTTCCCCTCGCATAGAATGTCCTTCTCTCACCTTATATATTTGGCTGACCTGTAATCAGTCTCTGAGACTCAGTCTCAGCTCTGGGCCTCTCCCCTTCAGGAGCTTTCCTTGACTTCACCTTGAGTTAGGGCCCTCTGTGGAGCCTGCACCACCCCAGATCAGGTTTCTAAGACATCTTTTCACAGCGGAGGATCTACACCAGGTACCTGTCTGCTGTTCACTTGGCAGTGAGTCCCTTAAGGCAGAAACAGTAGCTTTTGCCCATCTCCTCAGAAGCTACTCCAAAACCTCTCTCAGCAGATGCTCAAGAAAGTCAACCTGTTAATCAGTCATTCTTCTCTTCTATTTGCTCCCTTACAACACCGCCACATCATTTAAAACAGCCCTGGCATTGATAAGTCTTTAGGCAAAGAGTTTAACTATCATCTGAGGACATGATGGCAAGACAAGCTTCTTCCACCAAATGACTTCTTTCCTCTTCTTTCATATTTTCTCTTCCTTCTAGGAAACTATGGGAATGTCTTTTTTTTTTTTTTTTGGTCAGCTGAAGGCTATGTATGAGAGAAGAGGTAAGAGAGCACATTCCACTCAGTGCTGCCCAGAGAAAGAAGGGTATAATAATTGAATACTGACCCTGATAGAATCCAGAATCTTTCCCTTGGGATAAGTTGGAGTGAAGTTTGTAAAAAGAACAAGGATAACTATACTTGGAAACCATACCAGCATATTTAGTCCAAACATGTATAACCAGTAGCCTCCATGGGGAGTGTCAAAACAGGAAAATTTCATATTCCGGTTCAGTTTCCCATCTTCTCCTGGGTTAATTTCAAGTTGAATAGCTGATCACCATTTTTGCTTTAGCCTAAGATATTAGTCTGAGATCCCTACCCCAAGGGATATCTTCAGAACAGACTTAAGCTGTCATAATGGATATTTACTATAAAAGGGAAAAACTAAGCAAAGCAGGCAGATGATGCTAAACCTCTGAGAGCAGGAGTTGGTCTGTCTGGGAGAGAACTTACTGATGATCCCTGGCACAGTGTGCTGACACCAAGACAAAAAGAGGGCCAGGTCGATGGAGGCGAAGAATAAAAAGCGGAATAGTGTTGCACAACGCAGTTCATTCTGCACTCTTGACCCTCAAGAGGTACATTCCTAAGGGACAATTTGTAGCCAAATCTGGCTAGCCTGTCTAGATGAAAAGGGAAGGAAAGCATGAACACAGCGTTTCGGCAAGGTATGCATAGGCTGTCAGCAAGGAAGATGAATTCACACTAAATTAAGTTCAATTATGGTGATATTTTATGATTTCCCCAGGGAGTGGGGTGGGGGGCTGACTTGCATTCCCTGTAGATTTAGGAACTCCTCCAAATTCTACTACCTATTCCTGGTTGTTCTCATAAACTAGGTGTTTAAAAATGAGAAAAATAGCAATTAGAGGGTGGCATCTTGAAGTGAACCAGCAAGTAGCTGAAGTGCCTGCCCAAGCGCCTGAGTCACAAGAAGGAAGAGCTGGCTCTTTGTAAAAGCACTTCACCGGATTTCATATTTCATTTCTCAGAAAGTATGAATTAATTTGGAAATCTAATCTGGTGTCTGTTCTTGGACAGGGAATCAAATGACAAATTTTTGGGCTGGGCCATGTTAAGGACTACTTCTCCAGCACTCTCCTGGGGGGCCGTTAAGGACTACTTCTCCAGAACTCTCCTGGGGGGCCACCCTGAGTCATCTTTGGTAGCAGAAGAGCCATTAGCAATGATCGCCTCATGTCAGGTATTTAATACAGGCCCATGGCACTTTGGAATGATACTGTTTTTGGGTGTAGAGGTTTCTACAGTCTGAACCATCAGCTGAATTGGAAATATATTTTCCCCACAAATAGAATCCTTCATTGTGCATGATGTTCCTTCCTTTCAAATATTTTTTGTCATACTTTAAATCCCAATCCAATCCTTAGAGGAGAAGGAAACTCAATAGTCAGCAGAGGTGAAAATGCAAAGAAAAGGGTCTTCTATCCTTTCCAATCATCAAATAGCTTGTTTTTCTGACCACATTCTTTGGGCCTATAGAGAAAATCTTGGATACGAGATCTCACCTGAGTCATTTTCTGCCTGAAGAAGCTCTGAGGAAACAATTCTCATGAATTCTAAAGAAAGGACTTCAGGAAGTTTATATATGATATAGGATATTTCTTGGACTTTGGAATAATTTGCCTTTTATCTTAAAACATGGGTAGGACTTTTATTCAAATTTTCTCATTTATTTCCCTTCAAAAATCAATATTTATTCATTTCCCATCTTAAGATACCACCATGCGATGAGCCTACCTTTTGCCTACTTTGGGAAATGTCTAAGATACCGATGATAACACCTCAAAAAAAAAAGGAAAGAAAGAAAACAAAGTAAAAGAAAGAAAGGAGTAAACCTCTCAAGACCAGACAGTGGAATCAGTATTCCTATTTGGGAGTGATTTCTATCCCAGTGAAGGACTTTTCCACAGGAGTCTCCTTGTCCTTCAACACAAAGGCAAGGGCCTGCTCCCCACAGAGACAGCTATTAGAACTGCAACATATGCTTTCTTGGAAACATGACTTCCAGACACTGAACTTGGCCCCAAAAGAAGCTAGTCAGAAGCAACAGCTGTTTCAACCTCTTTGATCCCTCAGGTATTTCGATGCCCCAGTGACAAAGATGCCCAGCCAGGCTGGCTTAGAGCATGTCTGGGCCACACCTGCTACCCATCACCTGGTGTTAAGCTGCTTGAGCAGATAATTGTGTTGAAGATCAATTCAGTAGCATAAACTCAGAAATGGGTTTTGCTAGTTCTCCAAAATCATGACACATTTCCCCCAAAATAGTGAAAGGGAAAGAGGACATATGTCCTCCATACCAAAATGACTCACTGTTTTTGCTGGCTATTAAATAACTTTAAAGACCCATTTGTATCTCCAGAGCAAAAGGTCAAGACAGAGCCTACTCACTCTGGGAACACAACACAGGAGATACCAGGAGGGGAGGGGCCCAGGCCTAGGAGCTAAGAAGAAGATTCAAAATGCACCAAGGAAGCAGTTTCATCTCAGCTTCATTTTCCGAGTGATAGGCTCTGTTTTTCAACCCGGTGCCCTCTTATAACTGGCACCTGGGCAGTCTCAGGCATGCTTTCTGTGCCAGATGTAATGTGGGTGTGTGTGTATGGGGGTGGGGGCTCAATATACAGCCTTGTATGTCAGCACTGATCCTTTTCAAGGGAAAATCAGAAACAGCAACACCTCAGGGACTATTAATGCCAGCAAAGAGGGAGACAGAGCCTCAGAGCCTGCTCTCTGCATTTGAGCCCCTGAAGCATAGCTGGATATTGTTTCACCATGTAAAATTGTTTTTAGTGTGTCTCTGATGAGCATCTTTCCCTAAAGACTCTCAAGCTCTTGAACAACTGCAGTCTAAAAATACAGACTATCCATCTCTTCTTTGAACTTATCATAGGTTATCTGGAAATCTTTATTTATTGAGCATGTAGGAACATTTATTTACGCTGCACAAAAATGCCATTATCACCTGTATGCAAATCTTTTATCAGGCTTAAAACACTGTCAGGAAGTCTCAGTGGTATTTTCATGTCCCTTAAACAGATGCAGAGAAAAAAGTTTAAAGGTTGCCTTGGCTATCAAAGAAAACTGGAGAGAGAAATGAAGCACTACTGCAATTTGGCATTAAGAGAGACTAAATAAAAAGATCCTGAGGTTTGCTTTTCTAAATTATTGACAGTTCCCTGACTACAGCAATGAGGTAGAAGCTGAGCAGCTCAGCGTCTTTTCAAACAGGGCAGATGTGGAATGTATGTGCACAGCAGAGCCCAGCACTGTTAGCGGGAACTCATTTACTTGAAAGTCAGGGCATTACAAACAACAACAAAAACCAAATAAAATAAAATAAAATAAAATAAAATAAAGGAGAGAGGAGATTAACTACTCTTGCTTTGTTTTTGGCAAGAAGCTCTGAAAGGGAAATCCAAACTCTTTCTGCCACGGTCAAGCCTGGAGTTCTGAAAGGGACGAATCAGTACGCACAAGCCTTGCTGGGGGCTACTCTTCTGCTGACTACCTGTCTTTTTACCTTCTGACCCCAAATAAAGGGAGGGACTCTGTCCCCAGTGGTTTCTCATTTAGGCACTCACCTTTCATACCACTACCTTCTTCTTGGAATGTGTTACGAGCAGTAGTCTGATCTTCTAAGTGTTCACTCCCACCACTTCCCGAAGAGGCTACACTGCTTTGTGGAGACAGGGGGGCATGATCGGATGGGAGGCACTGGGGTCCTCTAGCTCGTAAGTCCTCATGAGACATCCATCCATGTCCTAGAGGCTGGTTTGGCACATTCATGGGTGGGGTAAGGGACACAGATCGTTTCAAAGGGCTGTGGTGTGCCTGGCCTGAGAGAACTGGAAAAAAAAAATAAAATGAAATAGGTTATTCCCCGCCCCCCTTTTGCCTGGGACGCAGAAGAACCCACGATACCTTTGAACCCTGAGAGAGATTGCTAACTGTCTTACACCTCCATCCATGGTCACAGGCTGGGCAGGGTCCTGCCTCTGGCACAGTCACAAACGGTGCTGCCTGCCCCTCTTCCTGGGTCGGGGTTCTCCTATGGTGCCCACACATCTGGCATTAGCCGTCGTGGGCCTGAATCCACTTGTAGTTCTAACTCTAGAAACCAAAGTCTGTAGCAGGAAGCCCATATATCAGGCGAGGCCTGACAGCCTGGCATCGTGGCCATCTGCCAAGAGTGAAAAGAACGTGTGCCGGGTGAATTTATTTTTTAAACACGCACAAAACCTGGCATTCCCTGTTCATGAGGGAGGACTTCTCGAAGGGCAGGTAGGCTGGTCACGTCTGGGATCTTGGCCAGGCTGGACTAGAGGGTGACTAGTCCTTCCAAACAGGGGTGTCCCCTCTGAAGGGCGGTGCAAGCTCAGCAAGGGACCCCAATTCGAGCATGGACCTCAGGGCATGGGACACAGGCAGCTGGCTGTGAAAGGGCCCATTCTTTCCCTTGGCCCCACAGGTTAATGCCAAACTTTATACTGAAAACACTTCCAGGTAACAAGGATTTCATTCAGAAGTCAGTGGGGTGCTCTCAGTAAGCTCGGAATGTTTTTTTACCAGCATGTTCAGCCCTTCTGCACAGTGGGCACCATCTGCGTGGACCCCATTTTTTAATTTCTTTTCCAGAAGACTAGGAAAAAGCAAAAAAAAACCCAAACAAACAAACAAACAAAAAAACCCCACGTACCTAGCTAAATTAAATTGAGGTCATTCAAGGGAGGGATTTACCCAAAATCAACTCAACTCCGAGGGAGCCGATATTACCTTTGGTTGGTTTTTCTGGGTGTGTAAAGGGACAACTTCACAAAATAAGTCTATTCATAACATTCTCTCAGCACTGGCTCCTAACAGATCCAGTTTATTTTGACTGCTGCTGTATTAACAGGGAATTGAGCCACATGCATTTTTAAACACTTTTCATGGAAGCCATTAAATTCCATCTCAGGCTCGATCCCCTCCAATGAGGTATTTGCTCTCCCAAGTCCGGTCCAGCACTTCTTTGCTGGTGTTCAGTTTTGTGTGTTTTTCGGCAAGCAGACCAGACATCCTCATGGTGAGGTGACCTGCTTTCTGCTAAACTGCATTGCTGGTGGGGCGGAACACACATAAAACCCTGAGCGGCCGATGCCTACTCTGCTCCCACTTAGAAAGATAAAGACCAGAGCCGAAGGGCTGGGTGTCTCCGAAAAGTGTGTGTGCGGGCAGCCGTGGCGTGGGCAGGCTGCTGACAGTCAGTTGGCAGGAACCAGGCCCCGAGAGCAGTGACGAGGCTCATACCTCTGTTGTCAGGGTTTCCATTTGGCTGGGGGTGGCCGGAAGGGCAGCTGGGGGGGGGGGGGCAATCA